>JABFEA020000085.1:24615828-24625835 GCA_019775915.2 Cyphomyrus plagiostoma
TGCCCGTTGCTTCCGGGATAGGCTCCGGACCCCCCGCGACCCAATAGGATAAGCGGTTTGGATAATGGATGGATGGAGGAATTATACAAAGAAGCAGTCAATTTACAAAGAGGATGAGTTGGCAAAAGAGCAGAGGAACATATTCCACATGTTCTGAGGACAGATCACAAGTTGAAGAAGAATTAGAAGGAAGAATGAGTGATAGGAAATTTAGAGAGCCTAGAACATGAGGAGGCCAGAACCATTAGATAGATGGTGTGGACTCCTGATGAAATCCACTGGGAATTTGATATGGATTAACCTCCAATGTTGAGTTATTAAAGAATATTGGTGTACAGGAATGCCAACATGGAACAGATACAATGCGATGGAAGATCTGTATAGCATAAGTTACAATTGGATCCAGTGTAGGATTAGTTGCCTTAGACTACAGGAAGATAAAAGGAAGATGGTTTGGATATGCCAGATTCTCTTAAATGAAAACCCAGGAGGTTGGTGATGAGGGAGTTTCAAGCCATACTGACTGGAGGACAGAGGACCAATGGTAACATTATCCAATAAAATGACATTGCCATCATCTCCAGAAAGGGTCAGAAAGGAGTACTTTATTCGAGGTTCACGAGTGTTCCACAGAAAAGATGATATAGTTGATCTTACATCTTTAAAGTAATGGGAAGGAGGTGATAATTGGGGCATATTATTTATGAAGTTAAAACTTGACAGAACATTAACTTTGATTGTAGCCAATTGTGACTGAAATCACAGTGATAGAGACTTCCAGCAATTTTATTTTTGACACCATCAAGCACATGGCTGTAATTCACAATAGTGATGCCTTAGTGACATTACCCCTGTCCTGCCCCGATCGTCCGCTCCTTCGGTGTGCCATGCCCCCTCGTTAACCTCGTGTGGGATCCCCATATGATCAGCTGTTTCTGGTTGTTGTCATTACGCGTTTCAGTTTGTTTCCCCAGTCTGGTCATTGGATGCGTTCGATTTGCTTGGAGCACTGGCTTAAAGCAACGCATTCTGATCATGACGCAATGCATTACAGTTAGATTCATTGCAACCTCTCACCTGGCTGCACAAACTAGAACTGCCTCCGTGACGACACACCTTTGTCCTTATTGGCTGAAGAGTTTAGTTACATGCATGGCTACAAGTTATTCTGTTAAACTAATATGAACTAATATTGAAGTAGCCATTTAGTTGAACAGCATCCAGACCTGTAAGAATCTTATATACTTGGCTCATGTCCCCCCTTAGTCTCCTTGGCTCCAGGCTGAACAGATTCAGCTCAGCTAATCTCTCCTCATAAGCCATTCCTCAAAGACCAGGAATCATTCTTATAGCCCTACGTTGAACCCTTTCCATGGCAGCAATGTCCTTTTTAAGGTATGGTGACCAAAACTTCACACCATATTCTAGGTGGGGTTTTACCAAGGAAATGTATAATCTTAGCATCACCTCCCTTGACTCCACACATCTAGAGATGTAACCAAAAATCCTATTAGCCTTTTTATTGCTTCCCCACACTGGTGAGAGTGGGACATAGAAGCTTTAACATCCACACCAAGGTCTTTCTCATAATGAGCTACCCCTATTTCAGTGGGACCTATAAAATATTTGTATTCTATGTTTCAGCTCCATGCATGGATTGCCCTGGGTATGTTGTTAAACTGCATCTAGCCCTGCAAGCAGTTCTCCAATTTGCAGGGGAAAAAAAATTGGGGGTTGGTGGCGGGATTGGCACTCCAGCCACCATAAAACACTTCACAGCAGCTCAGTCTAAACCGGCACAACATCCTTGTGCTCTGCACACACCTTAAAGTGGATGGGGGAAAGCCTTTGGGAGCCTCATCACCAGAAGGGTCTAAACCATTGGAGAGCTAATAGGGTCAGGACCCAGCAGATGAGAATCAAGACGCTGCTTCTACATGAGGATGTGGAAGACGCAGGCACCACAATATAGCATCTTGAAGAGGCACGACACATGTCCTTGGTTGCCAAATGCATCTCCTGCAAAACAGCGATATCTACCTTATATCTAAATAAGAGGTCCATAACACTAGAGTGCTTCTGAGGGCTTGAGAGCATTAGCCATTATAATTATGAAAGAAATAGAGCTACAGTACAGTATCTGCACGTCCAAATACTTTCCCCCCAGCATCTATATATCTAGTACAGGATTAGCTGGGACCCAGCTGTTAAATCTGGCAGGTCATCCTTACCACATCACTATTACGATTTTCTCAACTTGGAAGATTTTATCCCTGACATTAGACTTATACCGATGCTTTTTAGATGTGCTCAGCACCAAGCTGTATATGTTGTTGAACACTGGGGAGGCATTCTGTGTATTTACCTCATTCGGCTTCATTTTAATAGTACTGTGGTACGTGTTATTGTAAGCACAAAGTAGGTCTTGTACAATGTCCACATATCTTCCTGTATTGTAAGCCATATAATAACGCCACATTTGTGTCTTCAGGATATGGTTAAACCTTTCCACCACAGATGCCTTGACATTGTTACCAGTAGCGAAATGTATCATGTCATGTTTCTTGGTAAGATTGTGAAACGGCATGGAAAAAACTCCTTCCTGTGATCTGTTTGAAGCTTTTTGGGGACCCTGCCTTAGAGAGAATATTTTCAAACGCTTTCTTTACCCCTGTACTGGTCTTGCTTTTAAGAACCCACACCCACGCATATTGTGATAGAATGTACAGTATATACATGTTAGCATGTATTTAAAATTGTTATTCTGTTCAGAATAAGCAGCCGTGCCTACTAAATCAGCCTGCCATTGAGAATCGATATTAGTCAGAAACACCGTTTCTTTTAAAATGTCATACGTAAAGCATCTTCTCCAACTAACCATGTCGCAACTTCATTTTTATTTACCCTTTGTTCACATTCTTCATCAGAGACCTGTATAGTCTGTCTGCACCCCCAGGGTTTGATGATGTATAATAAACACGTTTCAGGTGCATGCTATCCACCACGAACCTCTAGCAATAATGACACATAGTTTTTAAAACAGATCATTTTATTGAGCAGGATTACATGTAAGCAAAAAACATATACAGTCATTTTTTTAAGAATAAGGCCTATGAGTCAATTACTGCCAGTTATATAATTACTATCAATCAATAATGGTATTAAGAAATACAAAATAATGCAAAATAAAACACACAGTGCTTATATTCGAAGTACAGAGAGTTCGAGACACAATAAAACATCACACAGCCACAATCATTTCTCCATTCACAATGGCCGTGGACAGCTTGATCTGGTGAATTTTTTCTGGCTGTTTCTAGTACCAGAAAGCATTCATTGCAGCATCTACAGCACATTCAACATCATATATATATTCATATATATTCAACGGCGTGCAGGTTGGTGCCTTGCATGGCAGCCTCCGCCACCGGTGTATGAATGTGTGTGTGGATGGGTGAATGTGAGGCATGTATTGTAACGCACTTTGAGTACTCATAAGAGTAGAAAAGCACTATATAAATGCAGTTCATTTACCTTCATGTTTCAAGCTCCACAATTTCTTCCAGATATTCAGTTCATCTTTAAGATGACAAATGATGGTCTCGACAGCCCCCTGTGCCTTCAGAGATAGCGGTGTGGATGGGACATTGTCAGTGCTTTCGTGGTCTATACAGTTTTTTGACAATGTTTCAGCAGGACAAAAAGATTCATGAAGTTGATCTTGCTCTGCACAAGTGTCAACATTATATGGAATTGCCCTTTGTGAAACATTATAATACGTAGTGAAATATCACCAGATCTCTTGGCATGCACTGAGTTGTGTTTTCTTCCTTCCAGGAGATTGTAGTGGTATTACATGCAACAAGATTAGAAGTGATACCTCTGCATATGTGCTTTTTTTCCCCCTGTGGGTTCTTTGACATTATGGAGCAGTGACGTCTTCTAGTTTAAATATGTAAATAGCAGGCTTCAGTACCAGTTTCTCAGCTTGAACTTTTTCAAGAAACTAACAAAAAGCTTCTTAATACAGTGGTACCTTGGTATACATCCTTAATCTGTTCCAGATCCTTGGACTTACCACACAGGATGTATACCAAACAAATTTTTCCCATAAGAAATAAAGGAAAAATGATGAATCTGTTTCCATGAAAAAAATCCTATTATTATTGGCATATTTTACATTGATGGGGTTGTATAAAATTATTTAAACACTGCTTAATTCTAAAGTACATGAATACAAAAGCAATTAGATTAAATAAATGAAGAGAGATATAGCGCGGGTTGTTCACTGAATGGTAGCAACTGGCGTACTGACGCTTGTCATGGCTTTGTCTCAAGAGAGGTAAACAAGGGTAGCATGCAGTGTCGTGACTCATTTTAACCCATACAAATTCTAGCACGCGAGTCGTATTCCAAACAAAGGTCGTATACCAAGCAAAATTTTTTGTGTCCAAACTGGACGTATACCAAGTTGGACTTATTCCAAAGCGGACATATACCGAGGAACCCCTGTACTTAAAATTGCTTACAAATGTTTTTCAGCTTCGTATTCCTTTGTAAGTACTGAATAATTTTCATTTCATGATGTTTTACTGCTTTTATGTTTACAGTGTTCAGCACTTTCAAATATATCTGTGATGGATCCACTTATTGGAAATACTAATGTTAATTTCACCACCTATAATTACAGTATTGATGCAACATTTATGAACTTTGTGTTGACCTTAATCACAGCTTACACCTCGCTCTTAGTAAGTAAGCCCACTCTTTTCTGTTTTCAGTAATGTTAGTAATGCCCTGGGGTGGTTGGGCAGCCAGTTGACCCCCAAAGGCTTTTTTTCTCCTTACTTATGAGTTTTTGGTTCTTCTCCTCCATTGTCATCTGGCTTTCTTTCATTTTTTTCTTTCCTTTTCCATGCTTTATACTATTCTCTGTTAATGATGTTGTAATGTACCACAACACAACCAATTAAAACATCTTGGGGCGAATTGATTGTGAAAGGCACTATATACTCATTAACCTGTGCTACAGAGAACAACACAAGATTATTATTATCATCATCATAATCATTTCAATGAAATACAAAAACAGAAAAGCTTGCATTGCTTTTGACAAAACAATTTTACAAGATACAGAAAAAAGCCTTAATGTTCTTTTTTTATCTAAGTGAAAGCCTTTTACTTGGTAATCAAAACTTGCTATTATTATATACTCATATGAAGACGTGTGGTTCATATATGGCCATAAAGTATTTTTCTTATTTCAATTATATATGACAACACATGATGTTTTTATAAGTTCACTACATGTCAGTGTTTTTTCTTGTATGATTATGGCCACATTCAGTCAGTGGGATTCTGTTGAATTTCTGCTACGGAGTTATGCAGCAGGACAGTTACCCAGAGCTCAAAAGAAACAAAATGAAGGTGTCAGACTGGCGTAATCACAGTCTGACTTGAACTCCATTGAGATGCTGTGGTAGGACTTAAACAGGTGGCTCATGCTTAAAGAACAAAACAAAAACCATCCAACACACGAAGACCAAAATATTTTTAGTAGGAGTTTTATATAAAATTAATTATATCAAAAGGGGACAAAAAAGTTTGCCAGTATTGCGTTAGAGCTCATTTCAGGATGTGTGAACTGTATAGCTGTAGCATCAGAATGTGCCATACTAAAAAAACACTGATTACAAATGAAATGGGACTTAGATTAATACAAGACAGTGGCCTTAAAAAGTATGCCACACCTTTAAATTCGTTTTTAAATTCGATAGACAAAAAGATTAAATGCATAACATAATGACAAAGAAAATGTTTTTTTTTAGTATTCAGCAAATTTATATATTTTTACATAAAACTGTGAGAAGGTTAGTGAATGTACTTCCAAGAACTCTCAGTTGTAACTGCTGATAATGGAGCTTTCATATAGAACTGAATTGCTGGTTTGAATACTCACATAAATGTAAGATTTCAGTTTTTAATATTTAACACATTTAAAATGTACATTTTTTTTTAACTGAATTTACAAAATATGCAAAAAGTAAAGAGGCCTGAATACTTTGAGGCAGCTGTGTATGGCATTAAAGCTCAAAAACAAAATCAAAACTAAATCTTTACATTGATTCTGAGCCACACTCTTAAAACCAGTAAAATTTTCCACACCCTTTGCATCCCACTGCCAATCACAGTACTTAAGCCAAATGTTGCTGTAGCTCATGAGATTATGATGGACATTATCTACATCTTCAACATATTCTCACTCGTAGCTTATGTATGAACATTTAGCTGCTTGGCTTAAGTCCACATTGTGCCAGTAAAATGGAAAGGGTGTTGAACAACTTCAGAAGCTGAAATTTACTGTATGCAAGACTATCAAGTATCTCAAAGATGCAACTATTTACTGTTACTGTGCACCATCTCTGTTAGTCTTCGTTCACTCACCCTGAGCAGTTAATCTATTTGTAGTTTTCCAGCAACAGTTTTTAGAAATATGTCCATCATTTTAAAAGGATTGGATTAAAGGTGAGACCTCCTTAAATCTTGGAAAATGCATGCCACTTTCTTCCATGAAATTTTATGGCACAATAATTCCACTGACAATTTGTGAAAAAATAGAACCAGACATTATATGGAGCAGTGAGCAGCCAGTCATTGACAATATGCACACCATCTAAATGTATTTATAGCATTGTGATTTGTTTTTAGCATGAAAATTATTACAGTAGGCAAAAAAGTATCATCGTCGTTGCTATTGTTTATATAAGTATATGCATCTAGAATTGGTGGCAGAATATTTGGATAACTGATTATTTAGGTGCAGCTTTGCTGTAACTCAGATGCTGTAACTGATATTCAAGAGCTGTTGAACATGGTTCACGTTCCTAAATAGACATATACAATAATAAAACAAAGAAATAATACTGTCCCAACAATTATCAGAGTCACTAGGGGAGCACACTATGTGAAGCTAACGTGCGCACTTGCAGGTGTTTCTCCAGCTCCTTTTGAAACCTCAAAAACTATGCAAGTACCTCAATGGAACATTCACAGAACATTCATTAAAGGTTCCAAACAAGTAACCTTTAGAGAATCTTAAGGGAACGTTCCTTAGTTATTCCATTTACTAATGTTGAGAAAAAGGTGAAAAGACATGATTACCAATAAATCATTTTGCTTCCTTGTAGTAATCTACTTTAGACATGATGGGGGATAAGGCTAGACCCATCCTTGATGACTGGGTTGTTCTGTCATTTTCACAGTTAGCAGATATTTTTAAATTCAAAAATCCAACACGCTTAACAGACCTACATTATTTTCATATACTTCACATTCATGACTTCACTTACCCCGGATATTTATACAACAAGGCTAGGACTATTAATACTTACGATACGCAGTAAAGAAATTAATTACCCTTTTGGCTAGCATCTTTAGCTGTAATAAACTAACATTCTCCTGCCTGCATTGCCCAGCCTTTGTTTAAAAATGCTGCTAATGTTAGCCCGATACTAATAATTTTGGCGTGATTACAAAGCAATCTGAATGTTGTCACTAAATAAGGAAGAGTATTGCTGCCACGCCAGAAAATAAAAAGTTCTGAAAATCTGAAAAATAGGCTACTTTCACCCTGCCAGCCACACCGCATTATGGTTAGATGCATTGCGACCTCTCACCCAGCTGCACAAACGGAAACCGCCTCCGTGACGACACACCTTTGCTTTTATTGGCTGAAGAGTTTATTATGGTGCATTCGTTTTTCTCTCGGAAATTCCAAGTTGAGTGACATTACATCCGACAATCTCCCATTCGAACTACCCACATCTCGGAACAAACATGGCTGCCTCCAAGAACACGTTGCTGTGTGTTGTTGCTTTATGTTTTAGCAGATTTGGAGTTTTCCAAACGGAAAAAATGGAGAAATAGAGAGTTTTCCGAGAGACAAACAAACAAGAAACACGAACTAGTCAAACCACCTTAATTACTTAATACATGTAATGAAATAAACATTTTTTGAACATTTAGAAAATAGAATTACTGTTGAGTGTGTAAGCCGGCATGTTTAAATTATGTCACAGGGGCAACTCGGACAACAAAATCTTGCATGACATCAACGTCATAAAAGAGGCGTGTTTCCGACGGGAAGTGACGTTTTTCGTGACGTTTTCATCCGAGTTGGAAAGAAACAATCGAACGCACCAGAAAAATTGGAGAATGGAGGCGTTAGTAGCTCTCGCATGTATCGCACTTTGCTCTGGAGGACGACAAACAGTGAATCAGCTGTACATGAGCAGGTCGAAAAGGAGAAAAAAAGTGAGACGGCTAGCTTTTTCTGTTTACTGTTTTCGCAGCTCTCCTTTTTTACTTCCCCGCGCTGCCGGTGCAGGCTGATGATGTCAGCGCATTGATACAAGCAAAAAGCCACATGAATTCCTATCTGAGCGTTCACATTCAGGTCGCATGGCTGCGAATCGGATACGTATGAGATTTAGTACCACATATGCATAGATATAAACACTAGATGTAACGTTGAATACAGCCATCTATGGGAGCAAATGCGTCAACAGAGCCACCATCTCAGGATGGGGTAGAGTTCCTTTTAAATGAATGAACGTCTAACAGAGCCAAGGTGTCATACAGAATCAAAGAACTATAAATTCTCAAATTTCAGAAGCGATTTTTATTGTTTTGGTTCCTTACAAATGCCAGACATGTATTTATGACCAAACCGCGAACAGTTTTATGTTCAAAATGTAATGCACATATAGGATTTTTTTCCATTCAAAATAAAAAAACTATACTCCTACATAGTTTTTGGTCAGCAGTATCCGCTTACCCGGGCACGGAAGCTCCTCCTCCAGCTTTGGGACCGGATCGGCGAAAGACCAGCAGAGTTCGCCGCTCCAGCGAGCGTGGCTTTGGGAGCCTGCTCGTTGGTTCCAGCCACGGCGGAGCGAGGTGAGCGAGGAAGCTACCCGGGCACCTGGGGGGATATCGTGAAGGACGAACCGCCTCCGCTGGAGCGGTACAACTTCTGCCTCGAGCGCATTTCCGGGAGGTGGAAAAGGCCGGTGAGAGACACCGTCCCAAGGATCCTGAGAGCTTTTAAAGGGGCAGTGCCTGAGCAGCCGGTGCCGGACCTGCCGCCGCTTGCGCTGCCTGAGGCGGGCTGTGAGGCGCCTCCGCAGCCAGTTGCTGCATCGCCAGAGGTTGCGAAGCCCGCTACCGCCGCTGCCCAGCCCGCTACCAAGCACGCAGCCGCCGCTGCCCAGCCCGCCGCCAAGCCCGCAGCCGTCGCTGCCAAGCCCGCAGACGCCGCTGCCAAGCCCACAGTTGCCGCTCCCGAGGCTGCCATGCCTGCACCCTCGCCCGCAGCTGCTGCTCCCGAGGCGGCCACGCCTGCACCCTCGCCTGCAGCTGCCGCTCCCAAGGCTGCCACGCCTGCACCCTCGCCCGCAGCTGCCGCTCCCGAGGCTGCCACGCCTGCACCCTCGCCCGCAGCTCTCGTGGCTGCTACGCCACACCGCTCTTGCAACGCGCCCGGAGTGCGCGCCTTTGGGGGGGGTTGTGGCCCCCTCCTGATGGTCCCGCAGCCCCACCCGCAGTCCCGCCGGTTCTGGACTGTCCTGCGGCCACGCCCGCAGTAGCCGCTGTCACCGCAGCTCCCGTGGCTGCTACGCCACGCCCCTCTTGGGACGCTCCCGGAGTGCGCGCCTTTGGGGGGGGGTTGTGGCCCCCTCCGGACTGTCCTGTGGTCCCTCCTGCTCAGGACTGTCCCGCGGCCCCGCCCACGGCCCTACCAGTTCCTGCTCGTCCCGCGGCCCCGTTTGCGGCCCTACCAGTTCCTGCTCGTCCCGCGGCCCCGCCCGCGGTCCTACCAGTTCCTGCTCATCCCACGGCCCTACCAGTTCCTGCTCGTCCCATGGCCCCGCCTGTGCCTATTCGGCCCGAGGCTGCAGCCACAGCGGCCCGGGACCTGTCCAGCCCGGGACACTGTGTCCCCGAGG
>JABFEA020000085.1:24645814-24664220 GCA_019775915.2 Cyphomyrus plagiostoma
TTGTGTATCTGGAATGAATTTTAGATCTTTAAGTCCATCTCATGAAAAATCGGAGCAGAAACAAAGGTGTTGCGTTTGTATTTTTGTTGAGTGTAGTTATGTTTTGTGTAAATACGATGCGCTTCCAGCCCTATCTTATTTGTTTCGCAAAAAATACCTCGTCACTACAATAATTAATGAACATATCAGTCACTATACAATGTTGTAGTACAATCTGCATTTTCTCCTGAAACGGAAATTGTGACTATTATGATTTTTGGTGTTTCAGTTATCGAATATCGAATATAAAACCAAATTTACCACGCTCAGCCCTTCTCGCTTTAACCTGCTAGTTATACCTGTCATCTGGGATTGAACCGGACACAATTTATATGCGAATACGAACACCTTTATATTATACATTACGGCTTATACGATGTTTAAAAGTCAAAAAACCAAAAATCCCAAACAGCAGCACAGAGTGAAACTTAACTCACGCTTATCAGGAAATCCGATGCTCCTCGGATTCCAGCAGGTTCTACGGTGTTTCCTGGTCCAGCAAAATTATCTGCCCAAAACTTTGTTGATATAGTTCGCCCAACGGCGGAAACTAGCCAAATATTTGAAATCAGTATACTTTATCTCAAAATTATATGTGCCCTCCCTACCTGCCCGCTGCCAGTCGGCTGTCCATGCACTTTCTGTTCCCTACCTGATGCCACGCCCACGGGCCAAACCCGCCCAGATTCATGACAGTAAATGAATCATGGCAAAGGGGTCACGCTATTTGAGAGCAGTCGTCAGATCTTGTGACCCCAAAGCAATTAAGAAATCAAATACATAGCAATCAAAAAAGACTAAAGGGGCATAATTATAAATGGAAATTGTAATCCTGGAAAGATTTTATATCTGGGGTGTTCGGGTTATCTCAGTCGAAGGGGTGACCAATTAACACCGATGTCACCAGATTTTGTGATCTTGTGGCTCCTGGACAAGTAACAATGTACCATTCGTTTACAAATCGATCTTTAAAAAGACATGTTCATTGTCTTCACGCACTTCAGACAGCTGTCGTCTAATTATATCCAGCATTCTTACATTTACTGACACTTGAAAATAGGTTTGCAAGCCGTTCCTTTTAATAGGTACGGGATGCTCCAGAATAATACGGTAAGGAGTAGTTATATTAGACGCTATTTTTAATTGTATCAGTGCATCACAAAATTGGCTGCGTCAGCCGATTTGGTAAGAGTTCTGTAAGAATCAGAATGTGAGACAGCAGTTATGTAACAAAGTATGATGATGAGACTGACAGCAGAACTATCGTGTTGTTTTCCACAGTTATGTATTTCACACTCGCCTTACATGCATTGTAAAGTGGAGATAAAATGAATACAAAATAAAATTAAATAAAGTAAAATACTTTACATTCCCCGAATAAACGGGGAAAATAGACACAGCACTGCGGACGTGTTTCGGAGCTCAAAATACCCACGCTCGTACCCTTCTATATATTTTACAAGAACACGCAGTTAAATTGCATTGCGTAAAATGCGTAGAGTGTACGTGAACTGCAACCTCGCGAACATGTGCAGCGGCTCCTCTAGGGTCTCAGAGTTTGGTGTAACACTTGTTACATGACTGAAAAATAGACACAGATCTATTATCGCCAAATTCAAACATTTTAAACAGAATTAGCCAAAAGTAGTAAGAAAGAACCAAAAGGAACGAAATATGTACTTAATGATCAGTATGTAGCCTACAAGAAAAAAACTAGCGTCAAAAGATTCTGTAGGCCTACCCCCCGCTTAAAGAAAACAGGAAAATGTCTTGATTGTAGATAAATTATACATTTATAGTCATCTTTACCGGGACTCGTTTACCGGGAAATCTTTACCGTACGTTTCTAATATACTTGAGTTTTCGCTATTAATCTCAGTAACCTTACCAATTATGTCATTGTATCACTTTTATCTTCCCCAAGACACAAACACATACATGATCACACACAATACACTACACATATTTACTGCATGACATCACGCACTGGCTGTCATTGTTTTCTTTTAGTTTATTATTATCATTATTATTTTATTATTGGTTATTATTATTTTATGTCTTCTATCTTTCTTCCTGTATTTCCCATGTAGGAAAAAAGGGGGCGGGGGACCAGAGAAAAGGGAAAAAAAAAAAAAAAAGGGAACTCGTAAGACATAAATCCACACGTCAAAACCCTTTGCTATCTTATTTGACATGTGATTTGACCCTTACCGTATAAGGTGTATGTAATATATTTTATTCCGATGATCTCCTTATAAGCAGCATTACTTTTCCCTTTTTGTTGTTCTCCCCGACTGCCCGCCACTTCTTTGATGTTTGTCCTGTTTCTGTAACTGTACTGTTGTTGTGTGTTTGATGGTCTCACTTGCACCTTATTAAAAAAAAGACAAGTTGTTATACTTATTATACATAATGTACATACTAGGGCAATATTAAGTATTTACTTGTTGTTAAATGCTTCCTTATTCTTAACTGCTTACTAATTGCTAAATACTCACTTACTGTTAAATGCTTACTTATCCGGTGTTGTCACGGAGCTCTACGATCTACATTGCATAATTCTCCCTCACTTACCTGTAACCGTGAAAAAGGAAAAAAGATGGACACTCACTGTGGTAATCCAGGAGAAAACGGATTATAAAGATATTGGGATTACTATAATTAGTAATAGGGAATCTTGGCATTTTGTGAACGTGGTGTGATGGCGTTTAATTCATTACATTTTATGTATAATTCTAGCATAAGTTTTACTGATAAATCATAACAATATCCTGTATTATAATACATTATTATCTCCCCTATTCGATTACATGTATCACTCTGTATAACGTAGGATATACCACCACTGGGGCGCGCGGACTCACATGACGTCCACAATAGCGGTGGTGACGACGTTAACACAACATCGGAAAATGACTTTAATAATCCAGCCTTTTGTAGCTATTTTTTTATAGGCCTACACTAGTTATCAAAACCTGACTATATTTTAAGAGATTTGTGTCATTTGTTAATACTTTAAAACGCATGAGAAGCAAAAACTGTTAAGATCATTCAAATGTACAACTTACTTGAGCTTTAGGTAGCATCACCCCTGGATTATGTTCATATACTTTATTATGTTTATGTTTGTATGAATGTGCAGACGTGTGTGTGTATATGTACATACATCTAGATTCTGCAGTGTTAATATTGTTTAAACTGGTCTTCAAAGTATCAATACTGTGTGCAATTCCGTACATAACCTATGGTATGCAGTCTGCAATCTGCATATTTATGTTTGATAATTGTATTGAGTGTTGTTAATAAAAAATAAATAATCTACCTCACCGAGCTCTCTTTTGTCGCATCATGTTCAGATCAGGAGTGGAGTTGCAAGATGGCATTTTGTGTTACAATGATGTGAGGGGTATATAGGGCTCTCACAGGAACAAAGAGGCACACTTAGCTTCACTCAAATATATTTATCAAAAGTGATACAAGATGATTTTATATATCTCAAGCGATAATAAACAAGTACAAACTATTGAATATGAAATATGAACAATAGTTTTAAAAAATACAAAGTATTATATATGTTAAACTGTGATAAGTAATCCCAATAATCAATAAGAATGCTGCAAGCTACAGTCGAACCTCGTTACTACGTACAAGACGGGATATGAAAAACATGTATAGGCCTACGTTATAAGCATATAACGTTGTAACCACTTAGTGCAACATGGATGAAAGAACTCACGAAATATCCATGTAAATGATAAAACTTTAATAGAACATACCCTTAAATTGACTACAAAACAAACGAAAACATTATTACTTGTTAAATAATTCCACAAAGCTCATTTGGATCCTTGAAATTTTCCTTAAATTACTCACGATTACTTAGTGCCGGCCGACGATAAACGGCAACGGAAATACACAACGGCTGGTCAAAATGTATTTTTAAAATAAACATTCGCATCCAAATGGCATTTGGCCTGAAAATATTAATAAAATATTGGTCAAATTAAACCATAAAATCCTTTACTTCCATTATTACTCTGAATTCACAATTACCGGCATGACCGGTATTTCACAAGGTTAATAAACAAAGAATACGCACACAACACTTAACAAGCCATTACTACGCAATCCAGTAACAATCGGTCACGGCAACTCTAACGCGAGAAGTTTGCCAAGCAACGCAATAGACAAATGTGCATTGTCGGGCGAAGATCAGGTAGATAGCGACACAAGTTGTGGTGGGCGGGGAGAGCTCTGTACGTTGTAACGATTGTTAGTTTTCGTATTTTCTCTAGAAATTTGGACGTTGTATCGAAGTTTATGCTGTACGCTGTAAACAATGGCTGCTATTGGAATAATACATAGGACAAAAACGGGAATCAGAAACCTGTACGTTGAAAAGGTGAAAACGTTGTATCCGGGGTACGTAGTAATGAGGTTCAGTATTCACACTTGGACGTGCCATAATCACCCCGTGCCATAATGACTCTTAGACTCAGGAGCCCGTTTCACTCCTGGCAGGAGACCAACACGTGAGTTCCGAGAAAGTGCCGGGCGATGCGCGCTCTATCCCACGGCTGAATTCCGGTCAGTACTGGGATCTCCCCCTTCCTTTATACTAATTTGGGCGCTGCGTGTGGGCAGAGGACGAGCTGGCCAGGCTCACCCCTCCCCTCAATGCGTTCTCAAATTTCCACACATTCCCGTCTTCCTGAGGATGAGGTAAGCATCCCACACACCGATCGCTAGGTACGGTTCTAATCAGAAATAATAAGACAAGTGTCCTTGGTCGATGCATCCTGAAGAAGAGATAAGCGATCTGTGGTGCGCAAAACATACTGGGCCACCTGTTCTCTTCTCAGGAAAAGCCCGCAGAACAACAAAGTAAGCGTCTCTGAACAAAATGAGCATCCCGTAAATCAGAAAATAACAAGACAAGCATCCTTGATCAGAATAAGTATCCCAGGACAAGAATTTTTATGACAAGCCTGGCTTCATTCGTGAGAAACAAGTTATACAAGTGATCAATAAAAAACGTTTATGCAGTTCAACCTTGGCACAATAACACACCGGCTGACATTTTAAACATTTCTGTTAGCTGATTCAACAAAAACAAGTTCCACAGTTTCACAGTGTTTCAGAATATAGCTTCCAATTTGCCACCCCACGTCAGATTTTGTCACAATTTACAATTCAAGTTCAACATTAATTACACCAGCTGACATCAAATTTGGTGAATAATATCACATGACATTTTTCAAACACCCTTCATAAACAAACATTTTTAGTATATTTAGTTTTGCTCCAGTAGGTCTGTTTTTTTGTGATTTTAACTTTTTTTTCATATACAATGCATTGTATACATAAATTCATTTTGATACCAGTCATATAAAATCACCAGTAAACTGTCATAGACTCATTTTTTTGTACAAGCTGGTCAGCAGCGTTTACAGGCAGCTTGCAGTTATGTAAACTCACAGGTATGCTGCTGCAGGTCCACTGACGCCGACCTTTGTATGCAGAACTGTGGTCTGCTTTCCAGTGCTGTCACTCACACGGGGGGAAAATACGGGCTTTAAGGAGACAAAAGTGGATACAGGCAATATAGACAGAGCGAGTCATACTCTAACAACTTTGAAGCATAAAAGTTCATTTTTTCCAATTCGGCAGGTGATATCCCGCAGCTCATTAAAATGATTCCCAATACCACTCAAATCTTCTCATATAAAATATACATTGTCCTAAATAATGTTTTTATGTTCCCACCCAAAAGTTTTCATAATCAGTGCTTCATCCACATCATATTAAATGCCTATAATAGTTTTTATTTCCGTATTTGACATGTTCAGAAAATAGATTTTCCGAGAGCTTACAAAGTGATAAACACCAGAGAATAGTAGTATAGTTAATAAGAGGGTAAACTACCGATCTCACACTAGGTAAAATCAAATTAAATACAAATCCTATTGAGCAGTATGTAACGAGTCACAAAGCATCATGCAATATGAATATTAAACAGCAATCTTGTACAAATACAAACCATGAAAGCACTCTGTGATTCAACAATAATTTGTAGGATACTTAATTTACTCACAGATTAACTGAATCCCAACAAACAATTCCATCCATCCATCCATGTTCTGTAACCGCTTATCCTATTGAGGGTTGTGGGGGTCCGAAGCCTATCCTGGAAGCTATGGGCGCAAGGCAGCAAACCAGGCCAGGATGGGGCACCAACCCATTGCAGGGAACACAATAAACAATTCAAATCTATAAGCACATTGTGTTCTTCAAGGAATTCCACCATGGACCAAAGAGGTGTCTGACCAATCAGATTACTATGCTTGGGCTGGCACTCTACAGGACTGACATATTACTGAATAGGAGCAGAGAGCAGCCAGCATTACACACAGTCAATAGCCAATAAAAGCAGCCCAACCGATGTGCTGATAATAGGCTGATTTTGTAGATTTTGTAGATTTTGTAGGGATCAGATTTATCCACCTTTGCCATTTTTTGTACAGATCAAAATAACTCTGTGGTTTATAAGCTGAAATGTATTTGATATTTATTTGGATCAGAGAATGATGAATAACAAACAGAAAACACAGGCTGTAATTACAGGCTGGTTAATCGCCTATCTGTCATTTACGCTGATTCTGCCTCTTGACTTCATCATGACGAATCGCCACTTAGCTAGCAAGCTAACAATGTCAGCACATCGCCAATCCCACCACCGCTACTAACATTCCCACCACTAGGGGTCACAGTCAAAGAAGATGCTCGTTCTGGCATCCTTGCAAAAAATGTCTATCATGTTCTTGTCATGGGGGGTGAGGCTCCAGTGGCGCAAGGCCGCCACCTGCAGAGCGGGAGGACGTGGCGTGGCATTCAGAAGGGCAGACAGCCAGGCGGAGGCGGGCGCAGCATCCGCAGGCCGCAGGCTGACGTCCAGCTCTGTTAGAGCCACCAGGCTCCCCAGCGACTGAAAGAGAGGCAGCCATCCTGCCTCGCCCACACTGCCATTGTAGGACAGGTCCAGCTGCCTCAGGTGACTCAGGGCCTGGCGCCTTGCCACAGATGCTGCACAGAGAGAGAGAGAGAGAGAGAGAGACACAGAGAGAGAGAGAGAGAGAGAGAGAGAGAGAGAGAGAGAGAGAGACCCAACTGATGAAACAGGGCCGTCTTGAACCCAGGAAGCCGGAAACAAACACCTGAGCCCCACCTAGTTGCAGCACGTCTTCCGCTGTCAGGCCGCAGCTGCTTAGCCTCATCTCCACCAGGGTTGTGCCTGCAGGCAAGGCCTCTAGCAGCGAGTTCAGCTTGCCCCCCACGCACTTGTTCCACGACAGGTTCAGGGCCTCCAGCAGGGGGAGCCAATGCATTGCCATGGCTGTGAATACAGTCTG
Organism: Cyphomyrus plagiostoma; assembly: GCA_019775915.2. NCBI lineage: Eukaryota > Metazoa > Chordata > Actinopteri > Osteoglossiformes > Mormyridae > Cyphomyrus > Cyphomyrus plagiostoma. The sequence continues at coordinate 24,653,263 of JABFEA020000085.1, forward strand.
TCAACTGACAACTTGTGCAGAGTCATGTAACAGGCACCACTGCCCCCTGCAGTGCACACAGTGCAGCCCTCTGACCCTATATCCAAGAGGCAGGCTGGTGTAGGTCCCACTAATGGGCCTTTAGGCTTCAAAATAGTCAAAGATTACCAATTAACTGTTCTTAACATGCATATATTATTAACACAAACAATCGTGGCTAAAATACTGCTTTAACATGAGACAAACAGGAAGTAGGGAAACCAGCCACATATAGCCAGGGGGAGTAAGATCATCTGAGCATTATTATTTATATGGGTTTTAGTTATATAACGAGCTGAACCGAGTGGTTGACAGCATACCGAGAGCCAGGTAGGCCTCCTCCGTGAGACAGCAGCTACTCAGATTAAGCCTCTTCACATTTCCCAATGGGATGCCGGCAAAGAGCTGATGGGACACGCCCCCAAGTTTCTTATTGGAGGATAAATCCAGCATGGTGATGTCACAGAGGGAAGGGAGTGCCTGAACTGGGGGGGTGGAGAGACAAACACGTACAGGTTTAATTATATTTTTGTGGAGACTCTCCATTCATTTCTATGGGGAAAACGCAAATCTCAGCATGATGACCTTAAGCCCTACCCAGCCCTAACCTTAACCATAAGTTACCAAACATTTTTAGCTTTTCGATTGCATTCACAAAACATAATATAAACATAATCCACAAACACACACACACACACACACACACACACACACACACACACACACACACACACGCTGCATGAAAAGCACCCAGAACAGTCACATGCACTGCCAGACTAGAACCTGGTGCTGCATTACTGTGCATTAACATGTATATTCCCCCCCACACACCCCCAGGGCACTGCTCACCCAGAGCCTGCACGTCCTCCTCTGTCAGACAGCACTCGTGCACATCCAGGCAGCGCAGCTGTGTGAGGCCCCCCAGCTGGGCCCGCAGATGGGCCAGCCCCCCAGACACCCCCCTGTTACAGGATAGATCCAGCTCCTGCAGGGTGGGGAGGAACTCGAGCACACCACCTACAATCATGGGGGGGGGGGGGGCTTAAATTGTGGCTGCTAGCAAGTGCTTTTAGTGACTATAAAAGACTTCAGAAACACCCACCCAGCATCTCCAGGTCCTTGAGCTCCAGTCCACACCCCCGAAGCCGCAGAACCCGCAAGCCCGGGGTGTCCCGCAGCCGGGGGGCCAAGTTCCCAAGGGCCCCTCCCAAAAGCTGGTTAGATGACAGGTCCAGCAGCTCCAAGCCCAGCAGCCTGGAGAGCACAGCACCTGGAAAGGAGGGCGGCCTTCAAACCCACATCTAACCCTGGGCCAATCAGGAAAGCAGGTGGTTCATTTCAATGAAGCAAATGTAATGGAACAGAGCCTCACCCACAGCGCCCACATCTGCCGCAGTGAGTCCACAGTCCACTAGGTGGAGCTCCTTCAACCGGCAGCCAGAGCGGAGTTGAGCAGCCAGGAGCTGCAGGTGGCCCCCCAGCCCAGCGTTCCAGGACAGATCCAGTACCTCCAGCAGGGGGAGCTCTTCCAGGGTCTCCCCTGCGATATTCACATTTCAGACAATAAGCACATGCATGGCAGGAGCCCTGTATAGCTTAGCTCTTTCCCTGTTCCACCACAAACAATTCAGCTCAACAGCTGTGTGGTAATTAGCACAAGGAGTTGAATCGGGTGTGTTAAGCGAGGGGTATCAAAAAACTGTGCAGGGCTCCAGCCCCCCAGGACAGGAGTCTGACACCCCTGCTTTACAGGGTTAAAACAGCCTGGCTTTCACCAAGAAACCATGTCAACACAACAGCAAATAAGACTAAGTTAAATTAAATAATTATAAAAATATCAGCAGTAATTAAAAACAAACTATTTGTCTCGGCTGATTTAACTTTGGTAACTTACTGATGCTTCTGGTCACAATTTCCAAGCTAAGAACATGACCACTTCTGTCTCTTAAATTATTAAGGGTGTATGTGTTGCAATTCTCAGCAGGCATTCTACATGGACACCTCATACCCAGGGCAGCAAGGTCCTGCGTGCTCAGCCTGCAGCCACTCAGTCTCAGTGCCCTCAGCCTGCACACATGCTGGAGGTGAAATGTCAGTGCTTTCAGCGACCCTCCAATCAGATCATTCCACGAGAGGTCCATCTCATCCAGGCCGCTCAGGAAGGGCAGCAGGGTGGCTGTTTGAGAAGAGCAGGGACCTGCCACAGTCATCTCTACCTCCACATTTACCCGCCTCCCACTGTTTCCTGTCACACGCCGCTTACCCACCCAGCTCCACCACGTCGGTACTTGTGAGGTCACAGTGGCTCAGGCTCAGGCTCTGGCTGTCCGGCTGCCTCCCCAGTTTCTGCACGAACTGCCTGACACGCCCCCAGCCCACCACGGGGCCCGGCTCTGTCTCTAAGGTTTCGCTCTCCCCTGGAAATCACACCCACAACAATGACGTAAGACACTCGTCACTGAAAGATTGGGAACATTCGCAGGGCGTCTTAATGATCCCCTCTCACCTGTCCCGGGGGGCACATCCTCTTTGTCCTCTCCCTCCTCAGAGACCCCGGGTTCCTTTCTGTCCTCACTTTCAAAGGGGCGGAAGAACCGGGAGACAGACGGCTTCTGCAGACGCTCGCTGAAGGACTTCTTCCTGCGGATCTGGTTCATGATCAGATCCAGGGGGGACCGTTTCGGGGTTTTCTGTGAATCTGAGCGAGCAAGTGTGTAAGCGGCGGCCGCTAAGCTCTTTTAAAAAGCACATGCTGTGATTATCTGTGTGCGATGTAAGCAGGACGCGGAAGAGAGCAGCGTTTTACGGATTAAACTATAAACACAGCCTTATAACCGTTTATGAGCCCGGTTTCTTTATTCCTTTTGGACGGTCGATAATGCGTACCTAGTCTCTCCATCATGCACTCGGCAACACTTCCCGGGAGTTTTATTAATGCTGGGAGCTGAGAACGAGAAAGGACATGATCGCTCAAGGTCAAGTTCAGTGAGTTTGAAGGCCAGTGCGGATCCACTTACCGAGGGGAAACCAGCGAAAACTGAACCTAATCCCAGTAATTTAGTCACCTTTCAATTCAATGCTTAGTTTTCTCCCGGGAAACGATGGCGGCCGGTGTGGGGAAAGTTCTGTACTAACAGGTGATTAGATCCGGGGAGGGAGGACCTCCTCCACCGCACTTTGAAACCATGCATTGTGTGGACTCACGGCTGCACGCACTTTTTGTTTGCTTGAATAATTAACGAGTCGCCGTGACAACATGGAGGAAAACGCCTGATAAGTTCCGTCGAACCCTTCCGTCGGCGGTGAGCACCTGCCTAGAGGTCTGCAACAGGACGGGACACTCGCGGGACTCGGCGCAAAAGCCGGGTCTACATTTGAGAGTTTCTGCGGGAGCGGGACGAAAAATCAGTCGGAGACCTCTAGTTGGAATAGACGCAGAGCCGTGCCACAAATTTCAATGTTTCCCTATATTTCTCTCATTTTGACTGTGAACTGTTTGTATTGGAACCGTTTGTATTTTAAAATTTAGGTTTGTTGCCTAGTTAGAAACGTTGTTGGTTGTATTTTTTTGTGGGAAAACTGGTTAGCCAAATCTACCCTTACATAAAATACATATTTAATTCGCAGCCGAAGTCGTGCCCACATAATATGGCCTATATTTAATAAATTCCTGTATGTCAGTTAGGCAACAAATAAATTTGGTACCTTATTTTTTATGAGCAAAGATATATTACAGCATTTAAAATGTGTCCGGTATTTTTGGCCCACTCTATACTCCACCAGCCTTGCTTGCGGGATTCAGCAGGCGGGAGCGGGTCGAAATATTACACATTTCTGCTGGAGCGGGATGAGAAATCAGTCCCGCGCAGACCTCTACATCTGCCCGAGCGTCTGGAAGTGCCTCCCTTCCTGAGCAGACACTTAGCCAGTAATATTACGGGTTGGAATACCCCCGTTTAATCCTCCATTGTTTTGTTGTTTTGTTACGTGCTTATTTAGTATAAAGGTCACAGTCACTGTTGAGCGGTGGGAAAACTGTCACATGACAGTGGCCATAGAACAGGGGTGTCAAACTCCAGTCCTGGGGGGCCAGATTCACGTGTAGCTATGGTCTTTCCGTGGTCCACCACAAATTAATCAGCTACAGAGGTGTGTGGTAATTAGCACAAGGAATTGAATCAGGTGTGTTAGATGAGGGGAAACCCAAAAATGTGCAGGTCTCTGCCCCCCCCAGGAATGGAGTTTGACACCCCTGCCATAGAGCTACAAGACAAGATGGCCTAAGAAGTCGGAACAAGGCACTAGGTTCCTGAATACCGGTGGGAAGGCACCTTACAACAGTCGGGAGCAGGCTGGGGCTACAACCTGCATGACTTTTTTCCTCCCAAGTGTCACACCATAATTTCTTTGTCTTTCTTCTTTAGCACTTAAATGGAAGTTGCATCATACAGGTGTTACCGTTGCATATATTCTTGCAGCTGATGATCAGTCTGCCGAGGAACCTGCCTTTGACTGCCACCTGATCTGCACTGCACCCGACCTCCACGGCTCCCCCTGCAGGTGGTGGGCAGACCCATGTTCTCCCTTCCAGTTATGCCCGGCTCCTGCCCCAGTCGAGGCCCAGGTCCCCCCAGTCCAGGCGGAGTAACATATTCCTTAGTTTTAATCATCGTAAGGGTTCATGTGAATCACACTTAGTCTGGCCGCGCATCAGAAGGAGCCAGTGAGGTGGTTTGAGCATCTATCTAGGAGGCGTCCTGGGTGGCCCCCTGGGGAGGAGTTCCAGGCAAGTCCAACCTGGAGGAGGCCCCGGAGCAGACCCAGGACACGCTGGAGAGATTATGGTGCTCTGGTGCTCCCCCTGGTGGAGGTGGAGGAGGCGGCTGGGGAGAGAGAGGTCTGGGCATTTGCTTGGGCTGCTGTCCCCGTGACCCGACCCTGGGTAAGCGGCAGAAAATGAATGGATGGATGGAAATTGTTGCTCCTGAGTTACAACCTGTTTTTCTTTCTGCTTGTTTCTGTTCCGCCTGAAAGGTACATATGTATGAACTGTCTGTCAACATGTGCAAAGTCAAAGATCTTCATTTGTCACATGCAGTCGTGCTTGCATAACAAAAGATATGCTTGTTCTAGCAGATTCACCAGCTGTGCTGTGTAGATAGGGAACATAATATACTGGGTATATCCAAGTATAAAAGAATGTAATAAAACATATACTAAATATAAAAGTATAAAATAACATTGAGTGAGTGGGGCAGATGTGCAAGGCAGTGTGCAAAAGTGCAAGAGAGGGTAAGTAGGAGGGCAGAAGTGTGAGGATAGAGATGGACGGTTACTGTAGCATGAATGTGAGTGCAGTGGTAGACTCGCCATATGGGCTGTTGCTGGGAAGCTTTATGGCTTGTGGATAAAAACTTCTCCTGAAGCCTTCAGTCTGGCCTTTGGGGCTGCAGAGGCGTCTCCCTGCCGTCAGTAGTCTGGACAGTTTATGCGTGGGGTGGGCAGAGTCACTTGTGGCCTGTGTACCACATCTTCTGGGGTAAATGTCCTGCAGGGCTGGTATGGAGTTCCCAATGGCGCGTTCAGCCGAGTGCACCCCTCGCTTCAGGGCCTCTCGTATCCATACCCGGCTGTCACGCTACCAATGAGGATGTTCTCTAAACTCCAGAGTAGAGACCTTGAACCTCCTGAGTCACCTGAGGTGGTAGGGGCTGTTTGGCTCTGCCAGTGAGGAAGTGAGAGCTCAGGTGAGGTCCGCAGTGAAGTGGACACCGAGATACGCACTGCTGGTTACAAAGCATTTCCTTCTCCTGTGGTTTTACTAAAGACGTCATCGGCGATTGGTCAACGTCACCTCGATTCTCATAGCTGTCGATTTATAAAAAAAAAAAAAAATAAAAAATTCTCATGCAACCCCTGTTGCATAGTTTATATTTATGTAATAATGCAAAAAACAATACATATGTCATTTAAAACACTTTTCTTTCATGCACTATTGTGTGGAAGATTTCTCAACCCAGCGCATTATCTGGAAGCCATGGCGACAAGGATATCCTGCCCGAATGTAATCTCTGGCGCGTAGCCACCATTCGCTGCCCGCCTTGTCGAAATGACAATAGCAGTTTGCCGGGTCATGTCGCACCGCCTTTGGCGAGACGTCCGCACTAAACGCGAACATCACATGTTAAAATAAGTCACATGTTAACTTATCTTTACGGTTATGAGGCCATAAAGCCTCACATATTTATTAACGTACATGTTAGGTGCATTTTAACATTACTGTCCTTCATGGTCATTACTGGCCCTCGGCGCGGTTAAGACTCCCTGCTCCCTCTTCAGTAAGGCAAACCACGTTTCTCTGCGTGCGATTCAAGCAGATTTCTGTCTTCAAGTTGAATTTGTAGGTAAGTCAATAAAATAAAAATGCAGTGAAATAGTAATACAGTAATAACTAACTCCATGCGGCACTGTAATGTACCTTGAGCCAACAAACCGTTTCAAGGCACAGGTGGTAAAACTACAATTGCAGTTTCAGGATGTGTCCACTTATTTGATGATGATTCGGTTTTGAGAGTCAAAACAGAGTCAGTTTTGAAATGCAGTGGCACCCCAGCCCCTTAACACGTCAGAAGGACATGTCCGTGGGACTAGCGCTTGTGAAAAACCCAACACTGGAGCTATAGAAAGACGATATTTTGAGTTCATTTTTATTAACTGACAACAGTAATACACCGAAACGGCAAACATCCAGGGTGATGCTCTGCGTAGAAAGAAAAGGCAGCACATGGAAGGGAGGCGGGCCCCCTTACTGGATCGAGTCTTCCACTGCAATCAGGGCAGACGATCTTCAGACAGCATACACGCCTGACACGCATAACCACCCTAGACGGCTGCAGGTTCGAAACTAAGCACCACACTGCCCCCTGGTGGTGTGCTGATGCCCCCACCACCTTCACCAAGGCGGGTAGCTGATAATATTAGACTGCTGCCTACATACAAAGTCAATATAAATCTTCATCACTTCATATATTAAATATTTCAAGGAGGCATTTACTTTATATGGAATCGTATTACGGCATCAATATATTGTTTTTTCTTAGAGAATTTAAAGTAAAAAGTAATTACTCTTAGTGTTTGGATAAACTGTAAAAAGACAATAAGCACACATATTACAGCAGTAACAGGGTCAAATATCAGAACCTGAAATAATAATAATAATAATAATAATAACAAGAACAGAAAGTACCCCCCTCTCCCTACTGGCTAAATTTAAAAAATAAAGGGAAGCCGGTGACAGTCCTGGGGGGTGAATGATAGCTGAATAATTAAATCATTAATTGTTAATGACTAACAGCAACAGGTGCTTCATGTCTCATCATGGCTCCACCCGGCCTTTCTGGGTCCTGAACCCTTCAGTCGGTCACAGGCAGACACCTGCGTGCAGACGCAGCCGGGGCTGTCACCTGGGTCACAGGCAGCTAACCAGCAGCATTCAAAGCAGAAGCTCAGCCCTATAAGGCAGGCCACGCCAAAACAGCCCCCCCACCAGGTCCTGAACATGGCCCCCATCCAGCAGCATAGTCGATAAATGTATCTCCTGGTACATCTCACCTTTTAAAGCTCACATTGCAAAAAGCCCGGCGTTACATCATTCTTAATGTCTGGCTAAAGCCCCTCATTCTCATTTACCTGTTAAATCTGCTTAAAATCTATCAGTGAACCCGAGACCGTGGCCTAAGGTTCTCCGGGAGAAGGGGGAGATGCTAACAGCATTGGTCGGTTTGCACATCTGTCCGTTGCAAGTGCGATGTCTCCCAAAATAAACATAAGTACCACTGCGGACAGGGAACAAAACATTCCCTTGTGTTTTTTTTCCCCGTTTGAAAAATGTGACCCTTCAGGAAACAATGACGGTACAAACCACAAAAAAATGTTTTTCTAGAAAATACTGTGCAGTCTGTTGGAGAGGCTCCATGGTAACACAAAAACAGCAGAGAATGGCGGCACTCCGGGGTGGGAATCTGCACTGGTGCCGGGCTCTAGCTGGGGGCGGGGCTGCCGGCAGGATCTGTGGGCCCAGTGACGGGGTGGGGCTCGGAGAGCTGCTGCCGGAGCTGTGCAATGACACGTTCCAGTCGCTCACGGGCCTCCCTCTCCTGCCGCAATGCCTCCTGCAGCTCCTCTCGGTCCTCTTCCGCTCGGTCAAGCCTCCGCCTCAGCTCTGACAGCTGCAGGAAGAGGAGGGGTCAGTTACCATGGCAACAGCGAGTGGGACTCACAGGACACGGAAGGCTGTGCAAACCCCATGGATGCACTTAGAGGAGCCTATGCTGCTGTGTTTCAGTACTGACTTGAGGTCCAGCACAGTTCTACATCAGCAGCGCCCCTGCTGCGTACCTGTGCTGCGTAGTGGGCCTCTGGTGGTGACTCCCTGCTGTGGAGGCATTGACAGGCCCGCTGCCTTCGCAACTCTGATTTCTGCTCTCCACTCTTCAGTGTACAATCTGCCTCTTGCTCCGTCTGAGCGTGCTCAGTGCAGTCCGCCTCCTGCTCCATCTGAGCATGCTCAGTGCAGCTTGCCTCCTGCTCCATCTGAGCGCACACAGTGCAATCTGCCTCCTGCTCCATCTGAGCATGCTCTGTGCGGTCTGCTGCTTTCACTGTCTGAGCACGCTCAGTGCAGTCCGGCACTTTCTCTGTCTGAGCGCGCTCGGTGAGGTCCGCCTCCCGCTCGGTCTGGGCATGTTCGGTGCAATCTGCCTTCTCTGCCTGAGTGTGCTCAGCGCGGTCCATCTTCAATGGCTTCTGCTGCTCCCCAGCTCCATGCTTGCGTAACACCTCTAATTCCTGTCACACACATAGAAACACAGTGTCATACACACGCAGTGACACACACACACATGTAGTGACACAGTGATACATACATGCAGTGACACACAGGGACACACACAGTGACACACTGGCAGGGCAGCTGGCGGGCCTTTACCATCTCTAGCTGCTTGTGCTTCTGCAAGGTCCTCCTGAGCACTTCCTGCTGCCTGCTGTACAGCTGCACCATCTCCAGGGCCACGCGCTCCCTGTCCTCGACGGCGGGCACCGCGTGGGTGCTCTTGCCGCGCCACATCTCCATGGCGATGGGCTGGAGCTGGCGCCAGTCAGCGTGCTGGTATGCAGCTTCACCATCTGCTGAGGCCGCAGACAGACAGAGAGACAGTGAAGGACAGAGGAAGAGAAAAAGAGAGACAGAGGGAGAGAGTGAGGGAGAGTATTACTGTTTTACACAATTATTCGAATACGCAGTATGAGAGTTACTGTATGTTGCTGTGCATTACTGTGTATTACTATGTATTACTCTGTGTTACTCCGTATAACCCTCTGTTACTCTGTATTCTTCTGTTTCACTCTCTATTACCCTGTCACTCGGTATCATTAGACAGCATGAGCGTGTCACTGACCCACAGCCGGTGCCGGCGCCCCCTGCAGGCTGTAGTGCTGTTTCAGCAGAGCACTCAGCACCCCCATGCTGTCCGGGGCCCCTGCCTTGCCCAGCGCCGTCTGTCCGTCCTCGCACCTGTACAGGAAGTAGCTGAAGCACAGGGAGCGTGCTGTTAGCATGGAGTCAGCCCGAAGCCTCCCACCAGCGCCCTCGCCTGGCACATGCCAGTAGTTACCTGGGTGGCGTGACAGTGGTGAGGCACGGCTCCTCCTTGACATCCGGGCGGCCGGCGGCCTGCAGAAGAAGGTCATGTGACTGATCCCTCATGCACAGCTCCCCGCACCTCAGCCAACCAAAAAAAGGGGGCTTACCTTTTGGTCTGCATCACCATCATGCGGCTTACGGCTGCGCTTCAGCTGGGCCTCTTCATCCACCTCCTCATCCTCGTCATCCTGAGATGCAGGGGGAGTCAGAGTTAAAAGAGTGGGGGGGGGGGTTGGCACAACTGCCCACGTGGGGAGCTGGGGTATGCCCACACATACCCATCTCCCAAAACCACAACACAGACTTGGCTGCCAGGACACAGATTGGGGGTGCCGACACGTCCGTGCTCCCGCCAATCTTCATTTCACGATCATCCGTGATTCCCAAGCACTGCAGAGCTCCAATCTGTCCACACAGCCAGACAACACAGTGTGGTGCTCTATACCACAACACAACATGCTGATATATACTGCAGCACAGCGCGGTGTTACATACCGCAGCACGGCGTTACATACCGCAGCACAGCGCTCTATACCGCAGCACGGCGTGGATTTACATACCGCAGCACGGCGCTCTATACCGCAGCACAGAGCGGCGTTACATACCGCAGCACAGAGCGGCGTTACATACCGCAGCACAGAGCGGCGTTACATACCCAAGCACAGCTCTTTAGTCTTTCCATAAGTAGGAGGGGCTGACAATCTTTCTATAGTGACATACGCTGTTCCTGTTCCAAATACTATGCCAAGCACCAACAGTTCATGCATTAATATATTTGTGCATTAATATATTTCTCCATTCATTTCTCTGGACATAACGCTAATCCTAACTATGACGACCTTAACCCTCCCCAGCCCAAACCTTAACCATAAGTAACCATACAAGACTTCTGGCTATTTTACTTCTTTGATTGCATTCACAATTTTTCTTCTATAAAATTGAGGTTTATATTGTGGGCACCTGAAAAATAATCGTCCCTCAAACATTTTACCACATAGTGGGGACCCCCACCCCCACTCAGCTGTTGCTACAAAAAATAATTATGTTGTGAAGGGGTTGTATGATTATAGGAAGTCTGTCAGGTTTTGATCTCACTGGAATAAGAAATTACACATACATAAAAAACAGCACAGACAGGCAGAGAGATAGTTAAGACACAAACACACACAGAAACAGCCGACAGACAGACAGACGCACGCACACAGAAACAGCCGACAGACAGACAGACGCACGCACACAG
>JABFEA020000085.1:24664609-24678497 GCA_019775915.2 Cyphomyrus plagiostoma
GCGCGCGCGGGGCCCCGGGCCCCCCCCCCCCCCCGCCGCCCCCCCCGGCGCCCCCCCCCCCCCCCCCCGCTGACACGGTACCTCAGCTTCCCCTTTTCAAACTGGGGATAAACTCTGACCAGCTGGGCAGACGTCCAGCTCTGTCCAAACAGCGAAGCAGAGACGCCCAGCTCTGTCCAAACAGCGAAGCAGAGACGCCCAGCTGTCCTTCCTTGCCACAGTGTACAGGACATCCCTGAACGACAGGCACGTGAGCAGCGTGACAGAGAACAGGCAGAGTGACGCCGCCGCCACGGACACGTTGCTAAGCTCATCTCAAAGAGAGAAGAGGACAATAAACATCTCTCATGGATGGGGGCACTCAGGCCTCTCTAAGGGACCAATCGAAAGCCATGTTGCAGTATGCTAACCAGAGTACAGCGAGTTCTCCATAGGACCCTGCCATGTGACACAGGTCATGTGACCCAAGAAGTGTTGTTTCGTTCTACATGGCCTGGCTGTTTAATGCCAGTTGGTGGATGGGGACATATGGGGAGCCGGTTGCTAGGCACCCGGGGTGCGTGTGACGCCATTGGCTACCAAGGCTGGTGGGTGTGGCTCTGTGCAGACAGGCAGCATCGACCTGACAGACAACCTATTTGCTCGCCTAATACACAGAGCTTAAAGGACACATGCGCTCAGTTGGACGAACGCACGCCCCACCGACCTGCCACGGTTAATCCGAAAGACATGGCATTGATAGAGTACCCTGAGACTCACAGAACTGGTTTGGTCACAGAACCTACATGACGCTGCTATCCGTAGATAACAACAGGCCGTGTGCATGCTGTGGGGTCACATCAAGGCCCAGAGACACAACCCAGCTGACGGCTCCAGCCCCCCAACCCCCCTGGGGAAACTAGACTGAAGCTGGACCAGACAGTTACGTGTTAAAGCCATACACGCTGTTATTCACTTTGTTATTCACGTTGTTGGGTTGAATCCTAGGTAACAGAAATGATTAAAGGTTTCTGAATGGGTGGAACAGTGGTGGGGTTTGGTTTAAAGCTCTTATACCTACACCCACAGCCCCATGTGTTTTCTGTCTCTATGGTACAAAGCCGCAGATCCACTTCCTGATGACAGCAGCTGTTCAGGGGACAAGAAGAGGCTAGACTGCCAACGACAGGAAGATGAAGAAGAGGAGGAGGGGGATGGAGGGAAACGTCCCAGCAGAGAGTGGAAAACAGAAGAAAGCAAAAAGGAACAATAGGCTGACCTAGAGAAGGAAAGGAAGAGGGGAGCAGGAAGGAGACTGCACTGAACACTGCAGAAATTTCATTAACGCTGCAGGACGCTGCAGAAATTCAGTCTGCACTGAAGAACACTAAAGAAATTCCATTAGCAGTGGGGAAAAAATCCATTTGCACTGAGGAACAGCAGAAATTCTGTGTGCACTGGAGAACGCAGCATATAATCCATTTACACTGCATTTCAGTTGACATAAAGCTGGGTGGGGGCAGCATGCTGCTGTGTTCGCCTGTTCTTTTACCTTCATGCCTCAGTCTGTGTGTCTGCCTAAAGGAACAGGAATGTGGTTTTTCAGCCTAAGACGAGACACCAGACAGCATTTCCGCATGACTCTGATCTAACCTCACTCCCCCCAAACCAGCGTCTACCCGTCATCAGAACAGCCACAGGCATACTTCAGCTTCTGGTACCACAGAAAGTCGGTACCACTGAGTAAAGCCAAACCACTTTGGCCATTCCCACCCTGTTAGTCACAGGAATAAATCAGAACAACCTTGGAGGCAGCAGCTGGGGGACAAGGTCACAGTGGCAGGAAGACACTTCAATCCCACAATCCTCCTTTGGCCTTCTGTGCTGCCATCAGTTTGCCCACAATGCTTAATGCCATGAAAAGGCATTTCAATAAAAAGACCATTTATCATTTTATCATTGTTCATTTCACCAAGGGACTCAACTCTTAATCAACTTAAAATTCTCTGATATAAAGACAAACAGACACATCAGTCAGTAAAAGTACAAATGGCTGCATGCATTTATGCAACAGGACGCGTGAAAACACACCTCTTAATTCATTGTTACCCTGGCTAAAGTATGGCTTACGACAGAAGAAGCAAGGAAGGGGCCAACTGTTAACCCCGCCCATTCCGGCAACTGCACCCATATCAGCCCCACCCACTTCAGAAGCCCCACCCCCCATCTGCCAGGCAAACCCATTCTAGCAGCTAGACCCCCATTGTCGGCCTCGTCCCCCACCAGTCACACCCATTCCTGAAGCTCCAGCCCCACCCTTCCCCACAGAGCTGGGAGGCCCCACTACTCACCGTGTCATAGGGCCTCTTGCAGCTCCTCTGGCTGTACTTCTCCTTCATCTCCTGCAGCAGCCTCCTGTACGGCGCCTCCTGTATTGTGCCCAGGTATTTGCGGCCCAGCTGCAGGTAGCGCGGCCAACGGGCCGAGTCGAAGCCCCAGTGGCAGGTGCGGCGGTCGGGGGGGCGGTGAGAGTGCATGACGAAGCGGCGCGGCGAGAAGAGCAGCCCACACTGCGCGCACTGGATGCAGGAGGCATCGGGGTGCTCATACAGCGGCCCTGCGAACAGGCCCCGCCCCTTGCCCAGGCACCGGTGTTCCACCTGGAAGGTGGACCCGCCCTCTCGGAGTGGGAAGGGCACTGGGGGGGTGGTGGGAGGCGCAGGCCGACCGGGGCGCAGCAGAGCGTTGCAAAGGCGCTGGGCGTCGGTCAGCGTGATGAGGCCGCAGGAGGGGGCGTCTGGGGGCAGCACGCCGGATGCCTTAAGCGCGTGCAGCTGGTCGCCGCGGCAACGCGAGCAGTAGACGTAAAGCTCATCGCAGATGCTGTTGATCTGCTGTAGCGAGAAGGCGCGCAGCACAGAGTTCAGCACCTGCGGCAGACAGAGCCGCTTCTCACCCCCCACCGTGAAGCACGAGATGGGCTCTCCCTCCAGCACCGTGTGCTTCAGCTCTGCCGAACTGTCACAGGGCGCCAGCAGGGGCCCGGCCGGAGGTGGCGGCAGGGGGGGCAGCACCACTGTGGCCTCGTCCCGCCCCCCGCGTGCCGAGAAGGCCGCCGGCCCCCCCAGTGAGCTTTGACTGCTCAGCGTGAACTGGGCCAGTGTGTGGCGGATGCCTGGGCTCAGGTCCAGGGCGTGGCCCCAGCCCGCCTCCTCTTCCTGATGTGTCTCCTCCTTCTCTTCCAGCCGCTCCCTCTTGATCTTGGCACCCCCTGGGGGGCCCCGGTGCTGCTTTAGGCTGATCTCTGCCGTGAGGCGCTTCTTAAGGGGCACCTCTGTGACCCGGGTCCGAGACGGGCGCCTGGAGCCAGCCCTGGGCAACGGCGCCTCCTTGTGGCTGGGCATCATACTTACCTGTGCACTGGCCATTGTGCCGTCACTGGAAGGGTTAGGAACTCTCACTGAACGAAAGACTTGAATCCATGCATAGTAGAGTTTGGTCTGTAAAAAGCCAGTTTCCTGTGTGAAGAGAACAGTTCAGAATGTGAAGCTCTGTCTGGCTGCAAACCCCCCAGATAACGATATGCAGATAATGTTCATGTCATCTGTCACACTTCCAAGTCTAGTACGATCCAAGTAAAGAGGTATTCATTTGGTGTCTTGGGGCTATTCTTGACAGGTTAATACTTGTTTGTCACATTTTCAGCACCTAATAGGCGGCTTCTCCAGATCCGTTCCCAGAAACATGCTGCACTTCTTGCGGTTTTGTTAAGTAACCGCTTGGCGGGCAGATTGGCTCTGCCGCCAGTGCCGCCATTCGCGCTGGGTGCGGTAAATCCGAGGGCGGATCGTGCGCGCTCTCCGCGCCGCCGCCACCGCCTTCCGCGCAATCAACACGAGATAAATAAGGCGACGGGAGGAAGCGGGTGACGGGGAGACGCCGAGCCTGCATCAAGACCTGACTGGGTATCTCCTACATCTAACCAAATAAAAGCACACGATCAGCTTCGGGGCAGTATCTCATGTTGTAAACGCACCCGGGCTCAAAAACCCAAACAGGCTCGTTTCAAAAACGCCATAAAGTAGAACCACAATCCCGTGTGCGACCCGTGCCAATTGCTTTCATCAAGGTTAAATAAACAGGGCGGCTCGTAAACGGACCCGGGTTCAGAATATTCCGAAATCGCCAAATGGTCAGGCGGTGCCAGTATTTCATTAACAGCAGATGTCCCCGCTCCATTCTGCGGCCGAGGAATGAAACACCCACGGGATCACAGCAATTATAATTACAGTTTATCTGGACACGTATCTAAAAATGCTCCCTTCGATTCCCTGATAAAGTGAGTTTGCCAAAAAAAAAGAGAGAAATTAACGCGATCCATATGGCCGGTTGCACCCGACTGAGCTATCGCGCCGCTGAGACAGCTGCGTCCAGCGTAATGATCCTGAGAGAATAATGAGATTGCATTGGGTATCCTTAGGGTAGGGGTTAGGGGGATTTCTCTCCTAGTCTATTTCGATCTGCATTCGCACGCATATGATGGTAACACCCCCACACACCCTTGCTCTTCTCTGCACCCCTGTATCGCCCCATTCCATTCTCCACCTCCATACGGACAAGGACAGCACACTGCCGCCCCCCCCCCCAGCGGAGCGCTTCCCCCGCTCCGCCACCCTGGCCGCATATTCAGTATGCCGGGACTGCCTCAGACCACTCCAACCCATACACCGAACTGCCTATAGAGAAAATATCGCCGGGCGGGGCCGGAGTTACAGTTTTTAAACAGTAATCTTCAATAAAATAATGATTTTACGTCGTAACATCTCCGTCCTAATATAATTCATATCAATGCACATATAAAATCACATCGCAACTCCTCCCAGATATGAAGAAATTCGGATTTCCGTTTAATTTTATCCTGTAAATGTATACGAAAGATACATTCACAAGAATGAAAATTGTTTTGGAGATGGCAGGCTGTCGATTTAAGATGATTTGAAAAGCCGCCGGCAGCACAGCCCTGGTGAAATACGAGGGCGCTGAATAAGCCGTAAAGAAAATGGATAGTTATGGAAAGTAAGCGCTGGCTTAAAGACGCACCTTGCCTTGCGGAGATGGCGGTCCCCTTCGCCCTGCCGATGTCAGTGTGCGGATGGCCAGGTACACTCACACACACAGCGCTACACACCGCCCCGTCGCAGACGTCACTCCCCGGCCGACGTCAGCCACCCGGACCCCGCGGGGTAGCGCGTCTGCGGTGCCCCCGCCGCCTTTGTTTTGGTGGTCCCGGAGCCGTATCGTAACCTCCGAGGATACACACCTACGCAGTGCGTCACGCCGGGCTTTAAAACGAGGCACCGGGGGAGGGGAGACGCTTCCCTCGCATTAAAGGTTTTACAGTCGTGCATTTTGCGATATGCGAGTTAATAGCTACATATTACCCACATCCTACAGAAAGTGATTTAACCGAGATGTTTTGGCGAAAAATGCATGCATGATAACAACGCCATTATACGTCAAATATAACAAATGGACAATAACAAAATGATAACAGTTCATACTGGCTGGTTAGATTACAAGCATAGCGCGACTGCTCTGAAACTGACTCCACAACAGGCTGTTTTAATTAACACGATCTCTGAGGAAGGTCGACTAGACCGGACGCCAGCAGACTGATGTAGGCCTATTCCTGTACTAACATTCGGGTTAACGGCATGTCCGCGGAAGCGCGCATTAAGGAAACTAAGAATTTACCACCTACTTGTACCGGTTGTATATGATCTGATTAACGCAGATAAGGCGTTAGAAATAAATAAACAAATAAAAAAGTAAACAGATATAGATAGACAGATAGATAGATAGATGGATGTAAATTGTGGAAAATATTCACATTGCAGTTTAACAAGAAAGAAAGGAAGCAAGAAGCCAAACCCTGAAAATGAATGCACTTTAAAACCATGAAATAATATAGAAAACAAACTATCGTGGGCTCTGCGAGCTGTTATCACGTTCTTTAAAAATTTAAAGATATTAAAAGTATTACGATGAAGAAACGCTTAGCCAAATTAAATTAAAATGTACTGCCACAATAACAAAATTTACGTAAAATACGCATAGCCTTGACCTGTGGGCGGTGCATCGGGGGAATTTTAACGTTAGCACAGCGTGTTTGATAAAGATCTGATGCGGTTTAAAATGACGATGACAGTGAAATGCAAGCAAGAAACAGTTTGCTTGCTTTCAGAAGCCAAATGCATAAAATTAAATAAAAACATGAGACACTCCAAGTTCATGCCACTAAATACGTGTCCAAGTAAATCGCTGTGGTCGTTAATCTTTCCAGTATCTATAGTTTTTCAGCGCTTCTTATGACAAGACTGTGAAGCATACCTTGATCCGGAGCAGCAGACGTGACGGAATAGTCATTTCCTAGAAGTGGGTTCATTAACCGCGATCGAACCGCACCGTGTAATTACCGACATAGCCAGACAAACACAAGCCTTTAATGTGCTGCCTGTGATTCACCTCCCAGCCCCAGCTTGCACCCCGTTGGCTTCGGAAGAAGACCAGCGTTAATTTTGCTGATAGAAGTTTGCGTGATTCAGAAACTGGCCGAGGGGCCGACAGAGTAGCGCGCAGAGGGGATGCGTGAGTCAGGGACCGCGGACTAGACAGTCTTTCGTGACGGACTGTGTAATACACTGAAATTCTTGAAAACTTGAGAATATTAATTATTTAGTAGACATGCACAGGCTTACAGTCACAAGAGCGAAACATGGGCCTTAATTGCATTTGGCTTGTCTTTCACCACCTCTCCCGCCTCTGGGAAGCGGATCCAGACGGCATTACCGGTACAATGACCGCAGACAATGTTGAAACGCATCTGCTCTTAACCGCGGGGATGGCACAGCATCACGGGGGGAGCTACAGTAAGTGATAAGGCTCCAGACGCTTGTCGAGGGGTATTTTTAAATTACTCAATTCTTATGAATACATTACTGGAGTGTGTACGCTTTCGTCGCCATGCCTGTAGAGGGACTGAAATTGACACTGGAGTGGGAGAGATGCCAGGGAAAGCCCCCCCGGCCGATGGATAAGCTCTGTTACGGTTGCTCACACACGTCTGTCCAGCATCTGGCCATTAAAATGGGAAGCTGTGAAGTACCCCACACATGATTCAGCGGCATTGCCGCTTCGAGGAAACGCTAAAACACGCAGCTTTCCCATCAAGTTGATGTCCTGGGCCCACCGGGGACCCGTCCAGCTCCCTTAAGTGATAGGGATCAGTGATACAGACATAAGCACAACATGATGAAACGCGAGGAAAACATGATCCGGTTTTATTTAAAAGCACCGTGCAGTGTACAAATTGGCAAATGCAAATGGCTGTCTGCGGTGAGTTACTACCATGCTACCATGGTTGAGCGCAGCAAAGACAGTGTAAGAGCATTTGTTTCTTGTAGCTGAGGAAATATCTGTCTTTTTAACGGAGATTACTGGAGAAACCATTAAACATTTTTCCTTTTAACTGGTATGAACGTGTAATCCCTGCTCAGTAATGCATTTACAGGGTGGCTAGACCAGATAAACAACCCAAAAGCCCTGCTTATATAACCCTCCCACCCCATCTGTGCCCTGTCACATTACTCAGACACAAGGGGGGGGCGGGTGGTGGGGAGACAGATTCTCCTATAATTTGCAGGATGTTACTTTTAAAATCCTCAGTGTTGCCAGGTACATGTAAAGGAAAATAAAACATTAACAGAACGGTAACCTTAAATATGAAAAAGTACAAAGATTAAATATACAGCATGAATTAAAGAGTGACGATACATTACATCCTGTGGCATGAAGTGCTCATTGACCAAGTATTTTGCCTTTTTTTACATGAGAATGCCTTTTGGTCCACTGCAAAGGGAGCGTCTAACTACTTGCGTTTCCTAGGTGAGAAGTATATACACATTATGGCAATGCTCAGAAGCTTGGAGCCTATTGGGTCTCTACAGCCTCCCCACTGCCATTGGCTCAAACTGTAATATCATTACATTAATCCAGCCCAGGCTCAATGCAACAAGTCTCTTTGTCCTTAGAAACCAGAGCCTGGCTAGAAAATTCAGATGCAGTGTCTCCCTGACAGGCACCTTCAACCCCCCCACAGGGAATAAATGTGCCCCCCCCCCCCACACACCTCTTCCCTTTTGTGCAGTCACACATCCACCCTGAGTAGGTCTCATTACCCTGAATTCTCTGACATAAATTACAGCAAAGTAAGCCTGGTTACAGATGCGTCAGTGGAGATCACATGATCAGTTTGGCCAATCGTGTGGATGTAGAAACAGAGATGGGTCTGGAGGAGTAGCTCACTGGTCACTATATCCTTCGGCCTCCGTCCAGCCCCCACCAGCCAGCCATCCAATCAGACGCACTCCTCAGCTGACATCAGCAGAGGGTTGATGTACTCGAAGCCCTCAAACTCTGATTGGTCAATTTTCCTGAGCGTGTCACTGAAAAAGGGCCAAGAAGAGAGAGGGTCGGTGATGAAGGACGACTTTGGGCAGTCATCGGGGCAAGGGGTCAGGGGGTCACATACTCATCATCCGGCGTGAGCTGAATGGGCTCGTTGGTGAACTGCGTGTCAAAGTTGTCCAGGCCGAACTCCCCGGAGATGTTAGGCTTAAACGGTGGCATCACCTGCTTCTGGCCCATCTAGAGGTCGGCCCAGAGACACAGCACGTTCAGGAGACTTGGTTTTTTGTTCACCAGCAAAACATCTAGATCTGTGACTGTTATTATGTGCATTTGAGGTTGGTACTCGAGCCATTACATCCTCTAGTGTCACAGTCATTACATTACAGACCTCAAGCCCAGTCTGGCAGTCTAATCTTTTATTAGGATTTTGATGTGGCACCCCCTACAGGCAGATGCGTGCGCACATGCAGGGAGCTGTCAGCCTTGGGGAAAAAATGTAGAAGTGGGATCTGACCCCCATGGCTCGAGGCACTCACTAGATCC
The DNA here is from genome assembly GCA_019775915.2 of Cyphomyrus plagiostoma. Taxonomy (NCBI): domain Eukaryota; kingdom Metazoa; phylum Chordata; class Actinopteri; order Osteoglossiformes; family Mormyridae; genus Cyphomyrus; species Cyphomyrus plagiostoma. The sequence continues at coordinate 24,673,601 of JABFEA020000085.1, forward strand.
CAGTCCACATTGCGGAAGAAGGGGTGACCCATGATGTCGGCAAAGCCAGTTTGGGGATGACAGCCGAGGCGCTCTTTGGGGTTCTGGCGGTGGAGGGCAGGGATGGGGCGGCGGATATAGAGACAGGGAGAGAGATCGTCACTAACCTGCTACAACTGCTACTGATCTCGGACAACAGTATCTGTTGAATTCAATCATCATCGATATTATCATTAAAGTTAAATGCTTGGGAACTGATCCAGGACAGCTTGCCACCTTGTTCAGGAAGCCCTTTAGGACACTGGCAGCCTTGACCGACAATGACCTGGGGATCCGGATCTGCTTCTCCAGGATGACTGGTGGGAACACAGAGATGGGGGTGAGTGTGACTATCAGGAGGCCTCGAAGTGTCAGCCTGCCAGCCGACCGTGGTCCCCACCCTGGAAGAGGTAGTCCTCTGTGTTCTGATCCGGGTTGTCGGAGCTGCCAACAATGTCGAAGGGGGAGCGTCCTGCCATCATCTCGAACATGAGCACACCCAGTGCCCACCAATCCACGCTGAAGCCTGCAGCGCACACACAGGGAGACGTGTGTGTAGCCATGAAAACAGCCTTGATGTGGCAGGAATCGTCCAGTCCAAAAGCAACAAACTGGCTCGATGTCCTTAAATTGATCTTAATGGTGTGGAAATGCTCATATTAGTACACAAACACATGGACATACATGTAGACACACAGACACATGTGTACACACATACATACACACGGACACACGTGTGATGCCACCTACTGTAGTCCTCCCCCCTCAGGATCTCTGGCGCAATGTAATTGGGGGTCCCACAGAACGTGCTGGTGGTGTCACCAGGACGTAGCCCCTCCTGAAACACAGCAGTGGTCAGTGCTAATGCCGAGAGACAGACACAGACTCACCTGTAGGGGGCAGACTAGCCCCCCACCACTTACCTTGCACATGCCGTAGTCTGTGAGTTTGATGTGTCCTTCAGAATCCAGTAAAACATTGTCAAGCTTCAGGTCCCTGTAGATGATCCCTCTCTCATGCAGATAGTTTAGTGCCAGGCTGATTTCTGCCGAGTAGAACCTGACCATGAGGCAGGACCTGACGTTAGGGACACATCTCATACCCAATCCAGGGACTGTATGCATCCAGGAATTGCCATACGATCCAGGTGCCATTAACCATATCTGATCCAGGTACCCAATCGAGGTACGGCACAAATCATCCAGGAACAGCCTTACCTGATCTACAAATGCATTCATAGTACCCAATCCAGGCACCTAATGCATCTGGGATTGGCTGTACCCTATCCAGGTACAACAGACATCTGGGACAACCCGTACCTGATTCAGGTATCAAAAGGATCCTGGATCGGCCATGCTCAATTCATCATATGGGATGAGCTGTTCCTGATCCAGCGTACACATCAGGGATCAGCCATACCCAATCCAGGTACTGTACACATCAGGGATGACCTGTATTGGCCCACAGAGCTCTCACCTGGCATGCTCCTCGGGGAGTTTCCTCTGACGCTGCATGTGGAACATCAGATCTCCACCGTTGACGTACTCAATGACAAAGAAGAGCCTGGATGACAGTCACAAGCGGTTAGGAAGCACGGAGCCAGCATGTGACTTTGTCTGCGTGCCTATAAGAGAATGACAGAGCTGCCAGCACAGACGTACATATACACACCTGCTCTCTGTTTGGAAGCAGGAGTGTAGCCCCACCAGGAAGGGGTGGTTGGAGGCCTGCTCGAAGACGTGCTTTTCCGTCTGAACCCAGTCGATGTCCTGTGTTTGGGGAAACGTGACACTCAGTCACCAGCCGGCCACAAGTGCCGTTTCTGGGTGTAAGATCTGAAGCTGAGGGAGCTGATTGACTGTGTAAGATATGAAGCTGAGGGAGCTGATTGACTGTGTAAGATATGAAGCTGAGGGAGCTGATTGGCTGTGTGATTTGAACATGTGAGAGGTGATTGGCTGTATGGTCCTGAAGCTAACAGCTAGTGACATCGGAGCTTCTCGCCTCGTCGTCGTTGACCAGCTCCTTCTTCACCACCTTCATGGCGTAGATGCGCTCAGTCCTTTTCAGCTTCACCAGCAGCACCTTGGCATAGCTCCCACGCCCGATAACACGCAGCAGGTCGAAATGTGCCAGCCCCAGGCTAGAGGGTGCCTTCCTGATGTCCCGGCTGCCACCCGCTGCCTGGAGAGGCAACAACAGATAGGCAGCTAAGGAACACAGGACTCCTGATCACCGTTCTGTCCCCTATGACGCCGCAGGATCATCATCTGCTCTCAGGGAAGGGCATGGCCATCTTTAGCTGGCCAATCAGTGTCCTTGGCTGGAGCGAGGAGCCAATCTGGTTATGGCAGAGCAAGAGAAGTGTCTCAGGAGAGAATAAGGAATCCACTCACCTCCTTGTCCTCCAGGGGATTCAGACTCTCGCTGGATGACTTCAGTAGAGGGCCTGCAGGGAGACACAGAGGGAGGCGGGGTTTGGTTACGATCACTATGATAACAAGACAAACTCTACACACAGCACCCAATCAGTGACCAGGAACACTTCTGACCCCATTGTGACCCTCTTTCTCTGTCTCTCTCTCACACACACACACACGCACACAAAGTACCTGGCTCAAGCTGCTCAGATGATATGGGTGCAGGTTCCAGTGGACCAATGACTGGATCCTAAGACATAAAACGAAAGCACAATCTCTTTCACAGTCCTCCAGATTGTAAAAGACACTGTCCATTTTCACAAACACGAAGCAGCAATTCTCTCTGGCACAAACTCACCCGGACCACCAGTCGACCGCACTCGACTGTGACCAGCTTGTGGCAGCGCTTGTGCACCAGCAGCTTGCACGTGACACACTTGTAACCCTGTCGACCAAGGCCCCATATACGGTCCGTGCAGATGGCGCAGTGAGCCCTCTGCACAAAAAAAGACACACCAATTGTTGACCAATCAAAGACTACAGAGAGTAACAGTAGGGAAAAAGTCAGCATGCCAACCAATCAGGCAGTAGAGAGAGATACACAGCTGGCAGGAGTTAGCATGTTGACCAATCAGGAAGTACAAAGAGAGACATGGAATGGAGGAGTCAGCATTATGACCAATCAGAGTACAGAGACAGACATAGCCAGGAGGGGTTAGCATGCTAACCAATTAACCTTATAAAATCAAATAAAAATCAAGTAAACTAGGCTCTTTACTGCCGGAAACCCCTGGATCAAAGCTGAGGCGACCAAATCCAGCCTAGGGTGTGTATGAAGGCTCCAGACTCCTCAACAGACCCCCCATGTCATGTGGAACACTGGAGACCAGAATACCCTGTTAAATCTTTTGGCCTGGAAGGTATGTCCATTGGCACAGTACAGCTTCCTCCAGCGTCGGGCTCCACGCCGGTAAATGGACTCTGGGAAATGGGGAGAAAGAGAGAGAGGGACAGAGATTAAGAGATTTCCTCAGACATGCTTGTATCATCCGGCCACACATCAGAACACCCGACACACACACACAGTACAGTATTAATATCTTTATAGAGATTCTCCATTCATTTCTATGGGGAAAACCCTAATCCCAGCTATAACAACCCTAACCACTACCCAGCCCAAGCTTAACCATAGGTAACTAAACAAAATACATTTGGCATTTGTAGTTTTTTGACGGTATTCCATGTAGGGACAGAAACAATGTCCCCACAAGCTAAAAAGTTATCACAATAAGGGGAAACCTGATCCCCATAATGTAATAAATTATTAAACCATAGGACACACACACACACACACATATGCAGGGCACACACATACACACACACACCTCTGATATGCACCTTACTGAGGGAATCACAAAGATGGAGGAATCACCAGAATATCCCTCCCCACCTCCCCAGCAGCAGATGGACGTGAAAGAACAAGACTAAACAAACGTCAGAAACCAAAACATTCGACTTGATGGCACCTAGCGGGCGGGCGGACAGGCAGCGGCCATGAGCAGTTTAACCCTTCAGACTCCCTGCTTCCTACGTTTAAAAGAGGAGCCGAGTTTATGAGGGTACTCACTGTCCTCTCCTGGGCACGGCATGCCTGGCTTCTCAGGGACACAGGGGAATACTGCGGGGGCCGAGCCAGTGGTACAATCAGGCAGCAAGGCAACAAGTCACAGGATGAGTGTCAGAGAAATCAATCAGTTCTACTGCGGTGAAAGTAACGTGACAATGTAATATAGTGTAATGTGACAGCGTAATGTACACAAAGTAATGTAGTAGTATAACACCATAATACAGCAAAGTAATATAAAACTATAACAAAATGTAACAGCAAAATGCAACACAGTAATGTAATAATACACCAGTAGAATGACGTGGAGTAAGAGCTGGTTTATACTCCACTATGAAATATGTGCATTTACGTGTGCTGTCGCTACACAAGTAATGTTGCCACTCATACTTGCACATACAGTTTGTGTCAGTCTGGAGGATTAAAAGTCATGTCCACCAGGGGGCAGTGCGAGAAAACCATCAAGGCTTCCAGTCTCACTTGTTTGTATGAGGTTGTGGCATGAAATGTATATTCTCTGCCTCCACTGCAAGTTGCTAATTTTGCAATACTGCTACAGTATTCTTTATATTCTAACCACTGCTCCACACCGTATTGGCTCTGTTATGTATTGCTTTACTATATGGATGTCAAAGTCAAATACATTAGAGGGCCAAAAAAACAAATTTGCTACAAGCTGAGGGCCGGACTGGTTCAATGTTTCTTAAAACATATTAAAATGATTGCACGTAACCTATTGAACGAAGACCTAATACAGGGTACTGTATTTTATTTAATGATTAAATGAACAATCCAACATTTTTGTATGGCTCTGTCACTAATTTCAAGTGAAAAC
>JABFEA020000085.1:24687363-24698669 GCA_019775915.2 Cyphomyrus plagiostoma
TGGAGTGGGCATACTTATTGCCCCCTGGCTGGGCGCCTGTACATTGGGGTTTACCGCAGTGGACGAGAGGGTAGCCTTCCTTCGCCTTCGGGTGGGGGGGCGGGTCCTGACTGTTGTTTGTGCTTATGCGCCAAACGGCAGTTCAGAGTACCCACCCTTTTTGGAGTCCCTGGAAGGGGTGTTGGAGAATTGTTCTGCTGGGGGACTTCAATGCTCACGTGGGCAATGACAGTGAGACCTGGAATCTGCAGGGTGTTTGGGCTCAGCCTTACAGACAGGATGAGGAGCTCAGACATTCAGGAGGAGCACTGAGTAGAGTCGCTGCTCCTCTGCATCGAGAGGAGCCAGATGAGGTGGCTCGGGCATCTGCTTAGGAAGCCTCCTGGACATCTCCCTGGTGAGGTGTTCCGGGCATGGCTCACTGGGAGGAGGCCCCAGGGAAGACCCAGGACACGCTGGAGTGACTATATCTCTCGGCTGGCCTGGGAACGCCTCGGGATTCCCCCAGAGGAGCTGGAGGAAGTGGCCGGGGAGAGGGAAGTCTGGGTTTCCCTGCTGAAACTGCTGCCCCCGCGACCCGACCTCGGATAAGCGGGAGAAAATGGATGGATGGATGGATTTATTTATTTTTTTAGCTCTGATGTATTTACATGGACTATTGCAGAGTGTTGCCAAACCAAATTTTGCCTAATTATTACCTGGGAATTATGACTTGATGTTACAGCTGACAACTGTTTTGTCTACTCCGTTCTGTTTTCTCAGATCATGTAATCAACAATGAGCCGCGTATCACGCAACATAAATGACATTGCATGCCATTTAAGATGTAGAAACTGACAACCATGCTGAATGTGTGATGACTCACAAAAGTATTTTCACTTAAAAGACAAATCAAAAGTGAAACTTTCCAGGGTACCGATTGGTGTAGGTCAGTACGGCATCGCTGCCTACCTGCTTAATCGTACCCGCTGCTGAAAGCCAAAGTGACTCTGAACTCTGAAGTTCATATTATTGCACAATAAACAAACAGTGAACACAATTTATTCCGAAACTCAGTGAAAGAGTGCGTAATAAGATTTCGCCGTTGCGGTTGTGCTACCTTTTTCTGTCTTCTGATCATTGGCACCTCTTGATATTGCGTGTTTCTAGCTTCCTCTGGGGTCAAATTTTCTCCAGAAATAAGAAAATGCTTAAATTCCTGTTTTATTTCCACCGAGTCCTTTACTTTCGTGGTTCATTTCAGATGCACCCGTTAGCCCTGCCATGTCTTATTAATGTTAGGATTTATACTCCAAGATTATTTCTTAGTTCACTCTTCCTCATGCATGTCGACTGTTTGCAGCGTTACGTTCAGTTAGCTACTAGCGTGATATGAAGACATTAGAATTCATTCTCTAAATATAAGTGAGAGCTAATATCCACTAGAGGGCAGCACGGACGTTGTACAAACAGTGCACCCAGATTAAAATAATAGTAGTAAACAATACTGTAAAGATAATAATTTAACTGTATAGATGATAATTTTTTAAGTCATTTCCCCTTGCTATTATTTTTACCTTCAATACAATCTACTTTCACAGTAATATGCAAAGTAATGCACCATACTGGTAAATATAAGCATCCCGGAGTGCCATCCACCCTTTCATCATCTGCAACTTGTCCAGGTCAGGGTTTCAGAGGCTGCAGTCTAAGCAGGGCTGTGCAGTCCTCCCTCTCCACAGCCAGCACCTCCATCTCCTCCACTGGAATTCCAAGGCGTTCCTGGGCTAGCAGGGCCTCCTCCCAGTGAGACATGCCCGAAACACCTCCCCAGGGAGCCATCTAGGAGGCATCCTAGATAGATGCCGAAATCCCCTCATCTGGCTCCTTTTGATGCAGAGGAGCAGCGGATCTACTCAGTGCTCCTCCTGAATGTCTGAGCTCCTCATCCTGTCTGTAAGGCTGAGCCCAGACACCCTGCAGAGGAAACTCATTACTGATGTGTGTATCTGTGATCTCATTCTTCGGATAACTTTAGATGGTAAAAATAAAAATAATAATAATAATATACTTTATTGACCCCTGTAGAGAAATTGTCTTTACGCCTCCCTCAACTTGCTCTTTGTGGAGTAAGTTGTCTGCAAAGGGCAGCCATCTGTAGTGGCGCCCAAGGAGCTGGGGGTTAAGGGCCCTGCTCAAGGACCCGCAGACATGCTGAGGCTGGGATTGAACCGGCGACCTTCTGATTACAGGCACAAAGGCTTTGCCCACTGATTATTAGGGGCAGCTTAGGAATGTAGATTGACTGGTAAATCGAAAACTTTGCCTTCTGGTTCTGATCCCCTGCTCCTTTCTTTCCTTGAGGCAGTCATCCCATACCAGTAGAGGGCAATTCACCCTTTTCCAGTGGAGAACATCGCCTCAGACTTGGAGGTGCTGATCTTCATCCCAGCCGCTACACACTCAGCCACAATCTTCCCCAGTGCGTCTGTGTGCTGCAGGTCACAGCCCAGTGCAGCCAACCACAACGTGTGCAAAAAGCAAAGAACAGTGATCCGGACCCCCTCCACATCTTGGCAATGCCTAGAAATTCCACCCACAAAGGTTATGAACAAAATCGGTGACAAAGGGTAGCCCTGGCAGTGTCCAACCCCCACTGGGAATGAGTCTGACTTACTGCTTGCAATGTGAACCAGACTATTGCTCCATTTATACAGGTACACGATGTAACAGTGAACCCATACCCCCTACTCCTGAAGCACAGGACCCCCCAATGGAAATGATCTTATGCCTTTTATTAGTCCACCAATCACAAGACTGGTTGGGTAAACTCCCATGAACCCTCCAGTGTCCTTGTGAGAGTGTAGAGCTGGTCCAGCGTTCCATGACCAGGATGGAATCATCATTGTTCCTTCTGGATCCGAGGTTAGACCAAGGGGCAGGCCCTCCTCCCCAGTACCCCAGCATAAACCTTCCCAGGGGGGCTGAGGAGTGTGATCCCATTTTTCTGCTCTATTTACTGTCACTGCCTTTTTGTTTATTGTTGTTGCTGTTAATTTAATGTTGTTTTTTTTACCTTTTTGATGAACCCTTTCCTAACATTTTTAATACTTAATCTCAATTTCTACTGTGCTGTATCACCAGGTCCAATTCCTGTGTACTCCCTGCATTTGGAGTGATGACTGTGAAAACCAAGAAACCAAGATAGAACAGAAGCACCAACCGAAGCTAGAAGTGCACAGTTATGCTTTCTGCCTGACTGGGCTTTCCAGTATACAAATACAGTGTTTTTATGTACAGCTGTGATCTTTGAAAGAATATCTTACGATAAATCCCCCCCCCACCCCCAAAAGGATGTCAGAATTGTACAGGGCAGTGTGTCCTGAAATAGGACCATGAACACCAAGGAAAAAAAGCTCTGTGAAAGTTAACAGTTAAAACTTAATTATTCATAGTTCTAATATAAAGGTTACAATTTGACCATGAATGTTTCATAGTAGAACTACAAACTCTGGTTTTACCCTGATGTTCATGGTCACCTCTTCAAATATTTCATAATTCTCAAGTGAAGTTTACTGGTCAACTGTGAACATGTAGTTGAACTATGAAGTTCACTTTTGACAGTTTTTTACAGCCATTTTAGTCATGACGTTTACAGTTAAACTATAAATATCTCCCTGTTAAACTGTGAAGTCAAGTTCTGATAAGTGAAGATCATTTATACCACGGAAAAGATGATGGTAATATTGTCTACTCAGTTTTAAGTCATGGTATATGAAGGTATAACGGACAGGACTAGCAAATTCACTGTTACAAGGGATTATTAGATTGATAGTGAATCTGACTGCAAAGTTCAAAGTGGAACCCTGAACTGTCCATAGCTTAATTGTAAATTGGTAAAATTCATAGTCAGAAGGTTTACAGTTCGACTGTAGACTTCACAGTGGAACCATGAAAAGTGTGTCAATTCACTGTAAAAATTCATGGCTGAACTTTGAAAGTACCTAATAAAACTGTCAGACCAGTTGGCAGTGCCAATGCTTTCCGGGGCACCTTCAGCTTCCCGGCTCTCGTGCCTCCTTTCGCGCCCCCAGCATTATCGGCGAGACACTCATCACTTTGCACTCTGTCTCGATTTTGGCCCAATATCCCCCGGCAGGTGTCTGCTGCACTTCCCAGCCGAGGATCCGCAGCGTTATTAAATCTCTGCCTTTCTTATTCTCGCTTCTGACGTCCTCCATTTCGCTTCATTCAGTTCAGGCTTCATTGTCTTTCCGCTCGACACGCTTCTGTTTAAAATGATCGCTTGTTTTATAGCTGCGTTCATGATAACTGAAGGCACGTGCCTACTGGTCGTGTCAGCATCTGCCGTCAGTTGTTCTCATTAATTCCTTATTTCACGCGACATTCCCTTTAGGCAACATCGCATTTATTTCGTCCCTGGCAGCACAAATTATTTCCTATCACGTTTCTATTAAGCGACGACACTTCTTCACTGCTAAATGCTCAGCCAATTTAACATACACTTCTAACAAGCTGATCTAATTACTGGTAACTGGTTAAGGTTAAACTTGCTTACTCTGTTGGGAGCGTAGTTCTACGCTGACGTATAAATCATATGCATATTCTGCGCTTCCATGAAAGTCCAGTACAGATAACCCATCTATCCCACTTAGGAAAATTAAAATAGGTAGAGCTAAATCAGATCAGTCATCTGATCGTGACGTAGCCTGAAGCATTTATATTCATATATTCATATTCTATAAAAGCTAGTAAATATGCTCATTAACAGCCTTCAGGTTCCCACTTCCTGAAACATAACCAAATAATTATAACCAGAATCGGCACTGGGAAGGTAAATTAGCTCCTTGTCATTATGTTTTCTCTGCATAGTGCAGGCTGATCATCTACACCTACGAGGCTGGTTTGTAAACACAGCAGCACGTTTTGTTAGTCTTGAGACGGTGATTCTTTATTCTTCAGGCGAGGGCCAAATGTAATGGCCACGTCAGAAAGCTTCAAATAACGTAATAAAACTAATACGATATAGGCCATAATTATTTATAGATTATAGGCCTAAGTGTGAATACATTTCGGTAACATGTAAATTTGAATTCTTTTGCGACCACAAAGTGGAACTAATTTAATGTTTCATTGTTATTTTTAGGTACAGGCCTTTGTCATTACAAAACTGTGCTTTTCTGGATGCCTCAGAAAACAGGTGTAATGTTAACGGCTGGAAAAGAAAACCTGTTCCGCAAGCAAACAAACTTTTAAGTGACGAATGCACGGAACACATGAAAATGAGATACAATCTTAGTGGGATAACTGCACAAACCACTTCCCGTTGCTAATGATTGCTCCAAACAGTGCTACGCTAACCCGCCTTGCTCTTTAAAACCACATGGCTAATGGGGGGAGGGGTCAGCACTATGCTACACCCCATCCACCCCGGCAGCAGGTGGCGCCTCGGTGAAAGTAACGCCATGTAATTATTATTAATCATGGTTGGGTTATGTACGCCGGGGCCCGTCAGTCTTACAAGCAACGTCAGCGGCCACCAACTTCACTGCCAAAGGGGAACCGACTCGCTAGCCGGTTTCACGCTGGCTCGGACGGGTAGGCCAGCGGTGGTGCTCGCTTAGGGCACCACATCGACTCGGACCGGTACTGCGCAAAGTAGTACGTGGCCGATACAAGGAAGTAAATGATTAATGGAAAAAGCCGTTTACATGAAAGCGGAACCAACATAAACGTCGGTACTGAAGAAAACGGAGCTAGAGGGTGAGTAAAAACATTCATGAAGCGCCGGTTCTGGTGGGTCAGTGCGTCACTGATTGTACGACCTGGCAAACAGCATGGCAGGCAGTTGTGGCATTACGGTTCGCTTCGGACCCGCTCAGCAAACAGCGTGCCGCCGGGTTCGAGAGGCGTATTTGGCCATCGGACGGTGCTTGTGCTTCTCTCTGTATGGCGCCACCCCAGCCGCTTGCGACCAGCCTGTGGTTAACAGCACTTTTCTGAGCAGGAAAGCCTCCTACAGCGAGGGAGCTTGGGTGGGGGGTGGAAAGCGAGACCATGCCGCCCACCCCCACCCAGCCTGGGCTTACGAAGCCCGACTGACCCCCACGCGCTGGCCCTCTCCCACAGATACGCACCCCCACTGCCAGCCTGACCTCTCCTCTCCTTCTGACCCCCCCACATCTATGGCTCTTTCTGCCTTGCCCAGTCTGTGGGGGGCGTGCAAGTGGCTGCTTTCTGTATGTATTTCTGTACTGTAGTTTTGCTGTGAATCACCCCCCCCCCCCCGTAGGCCCCTCCACCGGGAAACCACAGCTGACCTCTTTCTCGGTCTGCTTCCAGCTCTTCATATTTCCTGTCTTTCTCTGTGCTGTTTGGTGTTGTGCATGACGCCCCCCCCCCCCCAGCTTGAACTGTAGCCATGCAGGTGTGTGTGTGTCTCTGTGTGGGCAAAGTCAGCCATCAACCCCCAAGGCTGTGGGAAGCCCTGCCCCCCATCCCTCCCTAGCCAATGGGAGCAGCCTCTGCATTTCCAGTGGTCTAGCGCCCTTGGTATATGTCCCCGCCCCCATCCCTCCCTGGCCAATGGGAGCAACCCCAGCAGGTCCAGCATTCCCCCTGTTCCTGCTCACTTGGCCTGGGAGTTTCTCTCTCCATCCTGACCATCTTTCTATTCCTTTCTTTCCTTTATTCATGCTTTCATGCCCAGCTTTCTGCTCACTTTCTCCCTCCCCCCCTCTATCTGTCTTCCTCCTTCATCAGTCTCTCTCTCTCTCTCTCTCTCTCTCCTCTGCTAACCCTGCACTTGAACTCTTTCACAGTGCCACACACCCGGGTCTCACACGGTGTGAGAAGCTCAACGGCGCCGGCCAGACCATGGAAGAGCTCAAGGTGAGCAAACCTTCCACCCCAGACACCTCGGGGCGTAGGGCAGGTCCCAGGGGGCCCCCAAGGGCTCCCAAACACTGAGAGAGTGCACTAGCCATAGCAGTAGCATTAATGGTCTGCCAAAGTGTGTCGAGGTTGGGGTGGGGGGGTTGGTGGTATGCAGGGTAGTGAGGGGCTTCGAACCCAAGCTCTGAGGCAGAGGGACACTCTAAGCATGTCGGTCCTAAAGTGCATCAGTCAGGAAGCGCATTGTGTGGGGGGGTCCGTGCTGATGTAGGTGTTTGCACATGGGCTGGGGGGGGGCAGGGGGTTACAAACCCCACCTCTCTCCCTGTTCCAATCGATCCTTCCTCTTGCGCTGACTCCCCCCCCCCCGAACCTACTTTCATCACCGAAGCAGCAGCCCAAAGGTTTGGCAACATGGTATCCCAGAATGCCCTGCTGCCAGGACGCCACTCAGCTGCCAGCTGTGTGTCGAGATGGTAAGGAGTGCAGGGTTAGAGGTCATGGGGGGTAACAGGGGAAACACCAGGCGAGGCTTAATCAGCTATGCATTCAGGTACATTTACACATCCTTTTGATTCAGTATCAGTGCAGTGGCAGGTGGTTGCTGGGTCAAAAGGTCTATTTGTCCTCAAAGCCCTGGACCGGACTGTATCTCCTGGGGAGAGGGGAAGCATTCAGCCGGCTTCACCCGCCCCCCACATCGAGAGTGAAACTGAGTCATTGCAATTCCTGCACTGTCTGTAACTGCCACTGGGCCAGAGATACATGCGGCTCACCCAGCCTGTGACTCCGCCATCTTTACTTTCCACTGCGAGTACAAAAATACTTCCAACCACAACACTCTGTTCCTGTGGTTGTGCTGCACAAACAGCGTGCAGCTGCGAGCTTGCGAGCGGGAGGCCGTGCGTGCAGGGAAGAGGCCGTGCATTCAAGGCCCGTGCATGCGAGCAGCCACGCAGCACAGAGTATTCAATGTCTTCCAGCAAGCAGGCAGCCGAAGCAGCTCTGGGGACTGTCTCGACTGCCCAGGATGGAAGTGACTCCTGATGCATGATGTGTAGGTCAATTGCTCACGATCTGATTCTCCAAGGTCCCTGGAATCGCACAGAGAACCTTGTTTAGCATTCAACTAGCCAGTGAGTGACTTAACGGAGTAAAACACCGGATTATGTAGTAATTTGCAGAGCTACTGACATCACAAGCTCCTTGATTACTATTCACAGCCAAGGGGCTGTGGGTTTGAATGGTGCCCCCACTCTGTCTGCACGGGGTAAGCAACACCGCCAGTGTGCAGTTAGGTCCACAGGTGTCTCGAGGCCAGAAGGTGTGAGTGCACGACAAACTGCTTTACTGTACCAAGACTGCATGTGCGGTCAGCTTCCTGTGTATGTGTGTATTTCTGTCTCTTGCTGCGGCCACATTTCAGCGGCGCTACATGTGGGCCACATGCAGGGACGTGCAGTCGGTGGCCAAAGCGCGTTCAGGCCCGTTTCCAAGAAACAGAGTATCTGTGCAGATGCTTTTATGTCACCAAAATAGCAGCCGGGCGGCCCGACATGCCCCCTGACCTCCGCTGCCTCTCTCTCTGCCGCCCCCACAGCTGGTTCTCAGTCCCACTGCACCCCCTCAACCAGACCGGCCTGCTGTCTCCACTGCCCCCACACAGGTGAGCTGGGGGAGGGGGGTGGGCGTTGAGGTGACAGGATGCTTATTGCAGGATGTTCATTGCATGTGATGACAGGTTGGATTCGGTTTGTTCACAGGGTCTCACACGGTCTCTTGTTACTGCGTGCGGCCGTTTAAACCCCCTGACAAACCCACTGTCCCCCCCTGCCTCCAGGTTCCGACCGTGGCTCTCCACGCACCACAGGCTCTGCCGATCAGAACTACGCCCCCATCAATCAAAGTCACGCTCCCCTATGTCAAAGTCACACCCCCGCCATACAGACCCATGCCCCCCCAGCGCTTCCCTGGTGACCATGTGACCCCTCTTCCCCCCTCCTTGCACCAGCTACCCATCGCACCGGCGCCCAGTGAGTGAAACTGCTGTTGGGGATGTTCTCACATCAGTAAGAGGCTTAGTTACAGTTTAAAGGTGATACATCCACATGTTCTTTAACAGCCCACCTACCTGTAGATTATAAAGGTCTTTTTGTACAAAAGTGTAGAGTATTATGATCAATAATATTTGGGACTCGAACCCAAGGCCCTTGGGTCATGTGACCAGCTACGTGGGGAACATGCTCTGTCTACCTGCCTCATCCTCCATTACTCTTTCAGCTCTTTACTCTTCAGTCCAGTCCCGCCCGTTGATCAAGCACATGCTGCAGTACCGACCACTATCCAAGGGGGCACCAAACCCACTCATAATCCCGAAGCCTATCAGTATCCAGAGGAGAGTCTCAGCCAAGACCATTCTCCAGGGTGCAGGACAAAAGGCCAACCAGCAGTGTCTGCTCATTGGGGGCCCTGCAACCCTGGCAGCCCCCATCACGACGACCCCGGGCCCAGTCCAATCACAGCCGAGTACCGCCCCCGTCCCCTCCATAGCCCTCCCACTGGTGCTGACCTCTACTCCATTGCAGACACAGTGCAATCCCAGATCACCAGTTCATACTCCCCCAAGCGTGTCCCAGGCACCTGTCACTGACCCCTCCCTAGATCCTGTCCAATCACAGCCCACCACTACAGCAGAAGCTCCTCCCACTCCTCTCCAAGGATCTGCCCAGCTTTCACTCTGTAACCCCGCCCAGAAGGCCGCTTCCCCAAGCCGCCCGGCTCCATCCCCTGTCAGAGTCTCCCGCTCCCCATCCCCGCCCCCTGTGTCCGAGGTGTCGGCCACCCCCTCCCCGCCTCCTCCCCCTTCCCAGTCCAGCCCCAGTCCCTCCACTACCCTGAAGGCCCTGCAGCTCCTGAAAGCACTGGTGCAGGAGTCCGAGCTGATACCCAACAGGAGAGCGCCAGACCTGGAGGACGAGCCCGAGCCACCAGTGAAGACCCAGATCCCTCCCCCAAGTCTTCCTCCGTCTCCATGCCACGTCGGGGGCCCGCAGATCCCAGCAGCTGAGCTGGAGCAGACCCCCAGGGTGAGTGAGTGACCCCCATTCCAAAAGGTCACTTGAGATATTTCAAAAGCTAAACAAGCAGTGAGCCAGTTGGGTAGCACCAGCTATTTAGCTGGTCAGCATCTCATGAATAAGTATTCACTGTATAGTGGCTAACAGGGGGTCCCCGAAAACATCGGTGGCCCAGACTCAGGACTTCACATTCAGCATGTCCCCCTCCCCCTCACAGGATTGCCAGGCTGGACACAAGGAGCTCTGTGCAGAGGAGTCGGTGGAAGGCAGCAATGTCCCCCCCTTGGCCAGTGCAGGGTCAGATGGACCCAGGGAAGACCTCCCCAACACCTCAGGTAGAGCATCAACCGGGGACTGGCACTGGTCCCCACAGCTGAGAAGCCCCCCCAATGCTGTCCTCTGTCTGTCCGGCTCTCCGGCTGCTCCGTGCATACCTTGCATGAACTCAGACGCAGGCAGGCCCCCCGTGGAGAGGCCCGTGAGCCCCCTGTACCCAGACAGCACCCCCTACCCTCTCCGGCACACGCCAATGAGGTGTGCCAGCCAATCCCCCACCGCCAGCCTTCCCGGGGGCCCCGAGAAGGGGTCTCCGCAGGCCGTCATCAGGCCCCAGATCCTCACCCATCTCGTCGAGGGCTTTGTCATCCAGGAGGGCCTAGAACCTTTCCCGGTATGTCTTCTGGGGGGCAGCACCACAGAATTCACATAAAATCAATGACCAAGAACTTAAGAATATAGCTAAATATTACTTATGGGTGAATATTTAACCGTTCAGGGGGTGGTAGCCAGTTCTGACCTGTTATCCATCCCCTTAGGTATCCCGCTCTTCCCTGATGGTTGACCAGCTGGCCCTGGAGGCAGCCGACAGCTACCCTGGCGACCCGCAGATGGACGTGGAAGTGGAGAACTCGGATGTGGACAGCGCTGCCACAGATGGTGAGCCAAGCCCAACGACCGCTAGCGAATTTCCGGAGGCTGCATAGTGGGTGATGGGGCAACAGTCCACTAACCAGGGTGCACGTCACCCACAGACCTGGACAAGCTGCTGTGTGAGTTCTGCGGAAAGCGGGGGCCCTCGCACTCCTTCCTGCGCTCCCAACGATTCTGCTCCCTACAGTGCGTCCGAGGGTAAGGCCCACCCCCCACCCAGTTTTGCCCAAGTTACGCAGGGCTTTGCTGACTCCCCATTAGATTAAGCTGCTCACAAGCCAGTTCCCACAATGCATCTCACTTTCTGAGCTTTAAGCCAAGTGGATGGAGTTATGGGGGGGGGGGGGGGGGGGGGGGGGGGGGGGGGGGGGGGGGGGGGGGGGGGGGGGGGGGGGGGGGGGGGGG
>JABFEA020000085.1:24704919-24719031 GCA_019775915.2 Cyphomyrus plagiostoma
ATAGGCGCGGGGATGCATGTCTGTGTATAGGCGCGGGGATGCATGTCTGTGTATAGGCACGGGGAGGCATGTCTGTGTATAGGCGCGGGGATGCATGTCTGTGTATAGGCGCGGGGATGCATGTCTGTGTATAGGCATAGGGATATTTGCATGAGGGGAATTCTACCTGCAGCAAACACATGCTATAAGTAGTTTGTGAAGGTCAACACAGTTTGATGAGTTCAAAACATCACAGTATCCAACCCTATTTAGAGATGCTAATTTATTTTTTTTCCCCTCAAAAGTGAGGGGGGGTGTGTCCCTTGTTCCCCCACCATCTGCGCCCCTGGCTAAAACTACAGCTAACCTTAACTGCAACACTAATACTAATGCCGATGCTAACCCTAACCCTAACCCTACCTCCTGCAGGTTGCCAAGACATCGCAGAGGAGTTCCGTTCGCAGGAGATCGATGGCCAGGCTCTGCTGCTCCTGACCGAAGACCACCTGATGGGGGCCATGAAGCTGAAGCTGGGACCGGCCCTGAAGATCCACGCCCGCATTAGTGACTTGAAGGGCCCCTAGTCCCACCCCTAGTCACGCCGAACACGGCCACACCCCCAAGCACAGGTGTCCCCTGCATCCTGTGTCAAATGACCCTGCCTTAAAAGCCTGCTCCTGGATGGAGAAGCACTGTCTGAAGTCTGCAAGCTGCCATGTCTGCGGCTGACTGGTTAATCAGATGTAAAAGCACCAAAACCATCCCAGACCGCAAGCTACAAATTAATGAAGCAGTGGCTCCAGTGAGTGAGACAGACCAAATTAATGAAGCAGTGACTCCAGTGAGTAAGACAGACCAAACAAATGAAGCAGTGACTCCAGTGAGTGAGACAGACCATACTAACGACACAGTGACTCTAGTGAGTGAGACAGGCCAAACTAATGAAGCAGTATTTTCAGTGAGTGATACAGACTTTCTGGCCACTAGTCAGTGGCATCATCTCTATAGATACGTAGACTGAACAGCTTCACAGGGCTGCCCAATACAGCCATTTATTGCTCATGTTTCAAAAAATCTCCACCCAAAGACTGTCATTCAAACAAGTTTTATATTTGCTGCATATCATCTTTTCGTTTTAATATTAACTAAAACTTTAAGCTAGGCAAAGGGTTGCAATAATGATAACTAACCATACTGTTTACCTAAAAAATAACTAAGTATTTAACTTGTATTTATAATGATAATGGAAGCAGAGTTTATTTTTTACAGCCGTAAGAGTGATGTAATTCATTGAGGAATGTTCACCAGCCTATGGAGGAAATGACAGTGTGTTCAGTGGGAATCCCACACTTTTAGCACAGGACAACCAACAAACAACCAAAAATTTCTCAAAAAAATTTTAAACTGTATAATTGTTTCTATTACTTAAATTCTGGAATAAAGTATGTGGCACTTTGAAAGTTTCTCTGCACGCCTGGCTTGGCAACTGCGTGGGTGTGGTGTTGCAGTTTCGTTATTTGATTTGCTGTACAAGTTCCTCTACATCAGCCCGTGAGAAGCGGCCACTGCTCCGGGTCGCGTGCCGCGCCTGAAAGCGGTACCGCGCATCTACCCTGCAACGTATTGAGCTTACCGTTCCACAAGAAGGTCCCAACAGACCAGTTACAAGTAAAAAATAGATCGATAACTAAATACATAAAATTAACAAAGTAAACGGCAGCTACGGAACCTCATACCAATGACAGGCCATAGGCAAAATACAGAACATTTTCTATCCCTTACGGTGTCACATTAACCAAAATTAGGCCCAGTAAAAAAAATTATTAGTTTATCATCCTCGCCCGCGTGGCGAATTTAGCCCGCATCGATTTTTTTAACTTTTTAAAAGTGTATTTTCCTGTGTAAATTCCACTGCCGGCGTTCACAAATTTTGAATGAAACATCTTTTTATATACATTTTCTTTTTATATTAATTTTGCAGATCAGCCCATATGTCATACGTCTGTTGCTGTTCTTTTGTTTACTGTTGATGTTGAAAATCTTCCGTTATCTTTTTTCTAAGAAATAAAAAAAAACTCGCCCTCCCTCATCACTTGTTTCTGATTGAAAGGATGATAAACTAATAATTATTTTTACTGGGCCTTATTTAGAGGAAAAAAACACTAGTTAACGTGAACAGCAGGCCAACCATCGATAGGGGGCAGGAGAGATTCAGAAATTGACGCAAGCAAGAAAACCCATAAAATGACACTCCATAAACACGGGAATTCACAGTACACAGTACACATCATGCAGGTTACATGGGTCGGTGGGGATAGCCTACCCATCGGACAGCGCAGTTTGCTGGACCAGTGCCAGCCGTGTAAATAATGCAAACAATTGTGTGTAAGTAGTGTTTAGTATGCTGCGTTGTGTTGTATCATAGTGTCATATACAGTGTTTAAAGATATGTGTTGTAAATAAAGTGTGTGTGCGCCCAGCAGGTGCTAGAGCAGTCGGGACTGCCTCCCCGATGGGCAGCGTAGTACAGTGTCGGTGATTCGGGTTGCTAAGGACGACAAATAATGGGTTCTCGCTTTAAGTAAAACCGCCTAGTTTTGTTCCTACCGCCGTGATTCTCGGGTCTGCTAACACTACAGTAAAGTTCCCCACACCTTACAGGCCTATTGAAAATTATCCAGAAAACTTGGCTTCAGGGCTCCGCAAATGGAGAAAGGACTGTCACCGAGTCATCCGGCTGGAATGAAGGATTTACAGTTAATGAAAGTAGTGGGTAAAGAGTAAATCCCTCTGGCCTTTACTCCGAAACTCGCCATTGGCTGAAAGTTTCCGTCTGTTTTTTTTTCACAGCATCGAATATAAAAGCCTGCAAACTGGAAAATTCATTTCACTGCAAATAAGCGAGATTTCTATAAGAATTTATTGCACAAACCGCTGCGCGGTACCAGCACGCGTTCCCGTCACGTTTGCTTTTATTTTAAAAAAGTGTTGGTGCATATATTACCATTCCATTATTACTTCGTCCTACCCAGGACTGTCACCTCCTTAACGCACATCCAAAGCAACAATTTCCCCATGGCTCGCGGCTGCTTACGGTTCAGCGGCTTCATGGTTAGCTGCCTCGGCTGGGTCGGCATCATCATCGCCACCGCCACCAGTGACTGGGTACACACCTGCAAGTACGACATGCACACCTGCCGGCGGATGGACGAGCTGCGTACCCGGGGGCTCTGGGTGGACTGTGTCATCTCCACGGCGCTGTACCACTGCGTCGCGCTAAACCAAATCCTCGCCCTGCCAGGTAGGGTAGAGCCGCCTGCCTACTGTAAACAAATAACGGCGTTACGTGAAATACAGAGACAAAAAAATGCACAATTTCTATTAAAATTACTAATCTCTTCATCTGTATCTATAAAAGTTTTCATTCTATATAGTTTACAGCTGGAAACTTCCCATGACACGTGGGAACTTCCCATGATATACATCCAGAATGGAATTAAATGACAAATGAATAAAAGGGTAATAAATGTAGTGCCGTTAAAAATATCGGCACAAAAGAACCTTTTCAATTTTTTCCTCTTGGCCTACATACACATGGATGTAACAGTGTAATTTGTGTTTCCCATTGCTAATACCTGTTATAGTTAACTTAAACATATGGTGCGTTATTTCCAGTTGCGTATTAATGACTATTAATTGTCTTCGCTCTGATTGGTCAGCCTACGTGCAGGCTTGCCGCACGCTGATGGTCGTCGCGTGCTTCGTCGGGCTGCCAGCCATCGCCCTCGCGCTGGCGGCGATGCCCTGCGTCACGCTGGGTGCCGAACCTGACGGGGCCAAGCGACGGCGGGCGATGCTGGGGGGGGTCCTCACCCTCACAATGGGTAGGTGCAACGAGCCACACATTAGCTGGCAGAAACGCTGAGTATAAACAGCTGTGTCCTGTTCCTTGCGTGCTGATTAACGACAGATCCGCACACTGCCCGACATGCCGAGGGCCTTCCTTCCCGTGGTGCCCTCTCAGCGGGGGTCGTGCTGCAGCCGCGACCTGAGTGCCATCAGCGGCCGTGTGACTAATCCCGGATTTCATAAATGCTACAAAACTTTTCCCGCATTGCCTGCAGATTAAAATGATGAGATCGTCGTGCTTTTGGCTTGATTTGGCTCGTGTATGGACTCATTTAGAATTAGGCGATCATTGCTGACACACCACAATTAAATGTGTCCTCTGCATTTAACATTGTGACATAACAGAGAATAGTTAATTAAGCACCCCAGGAGCAGTACCTTGCTGGCCAGGGATTCAAACCAGCAATCTATAAGTGCCAGTCCCTAACCGTTAGGCCACCACTGGTTAATTGCCATTGTATGTACATCAGTAAATCAATATCTGATAAATATGAAGCTGCATTTAAAAGTCTGTGTATGTTTCATTTAATGATTTGAGACGTATGTATTGCAAACCTGCATATTTTAACCTACGTATGTTTTAAGCCTATTTAAATAGGCAGTTTGTTTAGGTTCCTTGTACAACATAAGCAGTAGCCTACTGAAGGTCACACATTAATGCCTGTTTCTGATCATGTGACTGGTTTTGCTTAATGGTGCCTGGACAACCCGTGCTGCTCCTCCACAGCGCTGTGTGGCATGGTGTCCACTGCGTGGTTCCCCGTGGGAGCGCACCAGGAACAGGAGATCATGTCCTTTGGCTTCTCCCTGTACGCCGGCTGGGTGGGCTCCGGCCTCTGCCTGGTGGGTGGCGCCATGGTCACCTGCTGCCATGGCGATCTCATCCGCCAACCGGAGCAGCGCTTCTACTACTCCAAGCCAGCGGCCGCCATCGCCGCTGGCCCCCCCCTGGGGAACCACGCCAAGAGCGTGCATGTCTGAGGGGGGAAGAAACATCCCCCCACACCTACTAAGAGATTTCTCAATGGGAAAAAAATGGACAACAAAACAAGAAGACAGAGGTGCCCCCTACATCTCATTTACAATATAGGAACATCAGAATCTGTGCGTTGCATGGGTCGTAAGACCACATGGTCATGTTTACTAGTCAGCATTTTTTTAATGAGCCATTGTATATACAGTCATTACTGGTAACCGATACTCATTAAGCTTTTTCTCTTTTGTCTTAATAACCATGACAGATTGTACTGTAGGAAAAGGGGCCTCTCTGAGAGTCTGCCACACTAATGACTACTCCCCCTGCTGTTAAACCCATAACATTACTGGCCTCATGTCTAGACTGCTCCAACCATGTGGCATATACTGAAACGTAACTGCAAAAAAATCAACAATTTTAACATGTCAAGTTCTTTAACATGTCAAGTTCCTTAATCTCATCATGCCACAAGAAATAAAATATTTACCAAGGCTGACACCTATTTATTTACAGCCGCAACAAGCTGACGAGTTATAATATTTACAGCAAATTAATTATGGATGCATTCAGCCAAACATTAGCATCATATAACAAACAACCACACATGGACATGTTGGACACCTGCAGGTGGCTTAATTCTTAGTTTACCTACATTATAAGTTTGATTGACAGTTAATGATGCTACACAGAATTACGACCAGTGTTTTATGCAGGGGCACAAACGTGAAACATTTTAGGCAAAGTAGGACCAGCCCCACCTGTGTGTTTAGTATTCTGGACCAAAGCAGATGCTTGTGATCACCTTGTGTTCGGATGATAGCGCAGCTTAATAAGTTTAGTAAGTTTTGTAGTTTAGCATGAGATGTATTATATACACCAGGGTTCTTAAAATCTGGACCTTGATTCCAAATCCAGGCCTTGTTTTCAGTTCTCCCAGGTAGTTAGTTTAATCATTACTGATTCTGATTGGTCAGAGGCTTCACACCTGACTGACAGATAAAGGAAGGCTGGAAAACCAGCAGTGCTCGGACCTCGAGGATCGCGATTTGAATAACCCTGATATACACTCAGCACACTGAGGCAGACGCAGAGAGAGGCAGACATTTATGAGCATCAAAAGGAGCCATGACCAGGCCCCGGCTGTGGTCCAGCATCTGCTTTTATTAAGCTGATCCCTTTCAGTAAAGACCCATTTCCAGTGTCAGGAATCATCTGGTAAAGACAGCTGGTGTGTCAGCATGTCGAGAAACTTCCAAACAACAGCCGACAAAACTTACTGCAACGTCATTCAAAATACAACACGCGGACACACAGAGTTTCTGCTGGTGAGTAATGCACAGATAGTATAATTAAAAATACACATTAAAGTGCCGCTATCTGACACTAAGAAAGGTGTGAAATTTGAAGAAAAGAAAATCATATTATACATTTGTGACAAATTTTTACCCCGGAAATATGTTCGCAAAACCCTACAATGGGTTTGAGCAAATAGGGAAGAAATGTGGTTTATTATTATTGCTGTTTAATTATATGTGATGCACAGCAGTAAAATGATGATATCAGACTCTCCATTACGGAAACAGGCAAAGGGAAGACGGAATACAGGGTCATGCCTCGGACTCACAGCACAGAATCCCAGACTGCCAGATGCCACAGGCACACAGGTGCGAACCTCTCTGAGGAAGTCAGTCTGTAATTTCAATGAAACAAGATCAGCTGACAGGAAATGAAGTCATTCATCAGGGGCCGTGCTGGGTTGCTGACTCATGAAAGCCATGAAATGAGCATCCTCATTCAGAGAATTACTGGGATTTCACTCATTCTTATTTCAGTGTGAGACCTGGGCCTTGGAGTGATTTCCTTTCGGGGAGGGGGGGGAGGGGTGCCCCATCCCGGTAGCAGATTGACGTATCTATGATACGAGGGGATAAACCAACTAACTGAGCGACAAGCAGTGAGAGTTGTAGTAACAATCTGAAGAGACCCAGCGTGTAGCCTGCATGAACACAGCAATCAGCAATAAGCATGCACATGAGTGTCAGGCTGGGGGGCGATTGCTTCTCCATACACATATGGTTATGGGGGTTAGGGTCATCCTGCCTTCATACTTATAAAGTACACAGACAGGCAGGTGAGGTGCAGACTGATGGTTTCAGAACCCATGAAATAAACATACTATTGAAATAATCATTTTTAATGAAAACATTACTATTGAATTGTGTCCCCGAAAGCAGATGGGAGCTAAATCAATACCGACCTTGTAATTAAATCACCATGGATGGAACACATTCATCACTTACAAACAGCACTCTGTGGTACTTGATCACATGACTGTGGGATGGGGGGGGCAGGAAGGGGCGGGATTCTCTGCCATGTGACACATCAGCAAATGCACACAGGGGGGACGGACATCAGTGCTGGCGAACGAGGGGAGACACCACACTGGAAACCCAGTGCGCTACCAGTACAGGCCGCATTACCCAACGCAGCACTTACTGGTTTGGCACCATACCAGTAAAGCCACTGTTGAGTAATGCGATGACAGGTATAAAATCATACTAGTTTTCATGAAGAAGAGGAAGAGGACAGGAAAACTCATGAGCTTGGTTAAAGTAGGCATTCCCCGGTACAGGCTCCTGCTCTCGACTGCTTGCCAGCGCCCCCTTCTGGCAAGCAGGACCCTGTCCCCCATCCCCAGAGCAATGCTTAGGTCCGCCCATCTCCCTCGTGCCACTGCGGCGGGCCTGCCTGGTACTGCTGCTGGTACCCGGCCTCCTGCTGCGCCCCCCAGCCCTGGTACGGTTCGTCGTCCTCCTGCGGGTAGGGGGTGCCGCCGGCTGCGTCCTCTGTGCCAAAGCTGTCGTCCACACCGCCGTCGTAGCGCTGGTACGAGCTGGCACTCGCCTCCTCTTCGCGGGCATGCAGCTCCAGGTTGCTGTTCCACATGCCATAGCTGAAATAGATCACCAACCCTGGGGAGGGCAAAGACACAGACATGAGGGGGGGCGAGGTCAGTGACAACGTCATTGGGGGTTTAACCTCAGGAGAACCTGAGGGACTATAATTCATGCAGAGGGTCTGGCCTTATCATTAGCCAACTACATGCTGTGTATCAGTGAGTGACAGCTGCAGGTACTACGGCCACCAAATGGCTTTCAGCTAGAGGCCCTGCCCCTGTATACCCCCCCCAGACAGATGACTATAGTGAGGAGGAGAAGGGGAGCTTCCTGTCCGGGGCCTGCCCTTTACCCTGCCCATTCCCCAAGCCCCTGCCTTACCCAGCAAACACCAGACGACGAAGCGGATCCAGGTGATGCGAGACAGCTTGAGCATGAGGTAGACGTTGACGATGATGGCGCAGGCCGGCACCAGGGGCACGCAGGGTGCCATGTAGGGCAGCTTGCGGGGATTTTCAGGCTGTCGCATGATAACCAGCAGGAGGCTGCCGGCCACAGGAACCATCAGCAGCACGGAGAGCACCCCCCACCCGCCGCCTTCGTGCTCAGCGCCAAAGAACAGGAAGGCCCACACGAAGAGCATCAGCACGCTCTTAGTGACGGTGCGCCCTGTGGCGGGCGTGGGCCTGGCGGAGCGGCCGGGCAGGCCCAGCCGAGCCCGCAGGATGTGGTACCGTGGGCCTAGAAGGCGCCTCAGCAGTGCAGTGCATATGTTGTCTGGGCCTTCATCGTACAACATCTCACCGTCGCCCCCCGATGGCAGGTTCTTGGCGCCACAGGCATTGTCACCCATGCCATCGTACTCGTCCTGAGTGGTGGCGCCCTGGTATGGTGACCCCTGCTGGAATTCCGGCCCCTCGCCCATCTTGCCGTCAGCCTCATCCTGGCCACCCTCGTCCGCAGGGGGGCACTCAGTAACGGTGGTGGCACCAGCTTCGGGCTGGTAGCGTAGCAGCAGCACGCACACAGAGACCAGCGTGTAGGCCAGCAGCGTGCCGATGGACATCATCTCAATCAGGTCACGCAGGCTCACCAGCAGTGCCAGGAGGGCTGCCAGTGAGCCTGATGCCACGCACGCCACCACCGGCGTCTCCGTGAACGGACTTATGTGTGCCAGGAACCTGCAGGTACACATTAGCCATTAGCCTTTTTGGCATAAGCCAGTTATCCATTAGCTATTAGCCACGTGATCGCTGATGGGGGAGGGGATCTCACCTGAAGAGCAGGCCATCGCCGGCCATAGCATAGATGACCCGCGGCATGGGGAAGAGCGACCCCAGCAGGCTGACGGTCAGCCCAGCCACGGCGCCCACTGCCACCACAAACTTGGCAAAGCCGAAGCCGTGCACCATGAACATCTCCATGAGTGGAGCATCGCCGTCGATTTTGTTGTAGGGTACCAGCAAGGTCAGGATGACGCTCACCTGCAAAGGGTTGGGGTCAAAGGTCATCAACCTGTTAGCATTAACATGAGAAGGCTAGCTGGATGGTGCCCTCGGTCATCTAGGTCACATGGAATGCTGAATACAGGGGTAATATTAGGGGACATCAGAGTGGCCATAATCCATACAGAGGGGCTGACCTTATTATTAGCCAATGATATATTTTGAATCAATGATTTATAGAAGAAAGGCCACTCCAAGGACCAATCAGCTTTCAGTGCTCCTGCTGCCCAGCCCCTGGCTGGGTACTCACTGAGACATAGGCGGTGAGGCAGGTGACCAGCGAGGCAGTGATGGCATAGGGTATCGATGTGTTGGGGCTTTTGGCCTCCTCACCGGTGGTGGCGATGATGTCAAAGCCAATGAAGGCATAGAAGCAGGTGGCAGCTCCCTGCATGACCTGCAGGGTAGCGAGAGAGAGTGTGAGGGGCAGCCACTCCAAAATCCAAGGCCTTTCTGCGGCATGGAGGGGTCCTTACCCCTGTCCACCCATGGGGTAGAAAACGCCCATCGCCCCAGTTAGAGGGGTTGACGAAGAAGAGTCCCGCAATCATGATGAAGACCCACACCACCAGGTTCACCACATTCAAGATGTTGTTGAGGCCCACCGAGTTCTTCACGCCCAATGCTACGATCACTGTCACCAGGCCGGCAATGAAGAGGGCCAGGACGTCTGGGTATGACTGCTCACCCTTTCCTGCTCGTCGGGGGTAGGGATCAAGAGAGACATGATCAGGCTTGCAGACAGGAGCAAGTAGAGCACTATATCACTCAGACTTGCGAGGAGTGCCCTCTTGTGGATTGGCAAAACCAGATATCATTAAAGAAGTAGGTGTATAGTTTCTATGTATTTCAATGTTTCCCAGGCAATTAGTATGGTGGAATTCTAGGGGGTGCTTATCTGAACTACTGGAATTAGCAGCAGTAATTCACACACCAGAACGTCACTGAGAGGTATTAAATATTCACCGCCGACAGGAGCCAGCATCAGAGCTTAGATTTCAGCGACCGCACGGCTCAATTGTGGCCACATTGGTGAGGATGGCTGCTAGCTGAGTAACCATGGTGACGACCGGGGCAAAAACAGCCAGTGAGAAACATGGGCTTCGAGCATGAGAAAAGTCAGACCAGAACACGGACGGGCATGACAATCACCCGGCTCTCTCTCATTAACCCCAGAGCTCTTTCACTCTCCCCCATGTCGCCCATATTCCCCACACCGTAGGTGTCCCCCAGAGGTCATGTAACCAGACGGGGCAGCACCCTTGCTCACCCAGGCCATGGAGTGTGCCCAGATGGTCGATCATAAAGCGGCTGATGGAGTGATTGGCCAGTGAGTCAAACATGCTGCTGAGGGCGCTGGCACCGGCCGCCGTGCCAATCAGGTACTCCAGTACCAGGTTCCAGCCGATGAAGAAGGCCACGAACTCGCCCACCGTGACATAGCTGTAGGTGTAGGCGGAGCCTGTTGTCTTGGGCACGCGCACGCCAAACTCGGCGTAGCACACTCCTGCAGGGGAGGGGGGGTCATGTGGCAAACAGACAGGAGACGGGATCAGGCGCCTCCACCCCGGACCAGGACAGATCCACAGGCCTCTATGGCTGAGCAAGCACAGGACACAGAGGGGCTTGAACGCGGCATAGGGCTGGGCTGGGAAGCTCTGGACCTCAGGGACCAGAAAACTATGTCTAAAGCTTCGATTTGACCTCAGTTTATAGACAACTGCCAGCTACAAGCAAAACACATTTCACATCAACGTGAACTGCCCACTATCCCCGGCCCCATCTGGAAAACTCCGGGTCTCACCCGACAGGATGGATGCCATGGCGGCAATACAGAAGGACAGGATGACCCCGGCCCCTGCCATCTCCTTGGCGACCAGCCCGGCAACCACATACATGCCGGTGCCCACGCAGCTGCCCACGCCAAGCGACACCAGGTCCACGGTGGTGAGCACGCGTGCCAGCTGTGTGCCGTGCGTGTCGGCGCCGCTGCCGTCCAGCATGCTGTCCACAGGCTTGGTCCGCAGGACCCGCGACTGCAGCCGATACAGCACATCGCCCCACTCCACCCGCCCAGGGTGCAGCCGGGTAAGGATGGAGTTCATGGTGGGGTGGTGGTGGTGGGGGGGCCTCTAGGTGTCACAGAGGCAGGGAATCAGCTCGGACAGGTCTCGTGAAGTCAGCTGCGAGTCTCGATGCTGGGCACCAGAATGCAGAATGTCTCTTCCCTGGGAGAGAATGCCTGCCGCTCCCCCGTCCTTCACAAGGGATCCATGGACACACCTGTCCCCCCAATACTGGGATGGACCCTGTGGACAAACGTGAAGATTTGAATCAGAATCACCTCCACCATATCCCACCAGCAACACTAGGTCACTCCAGGAAACTGCAGCAGCTTCTCTCTAGGGCTCTGACCCCACAACCTTCTGTCTGCCAAGAGAAACCCACCCAAAGCTGTCGATGGGACAAACACCCGAAATTCTTGGGAAATTCAAGCTCACTTTAGCTTCTGAATCGGCCACCGCTGGCACAGTCTTGAGACAGAGAAAACAAGGGACGCCCCATTAAAACGAAGGCAAAAAGGTGCTATATCGGGCTGGCCAAATTTATAATGTATCTCAAGTGATGACATGTCCCTTGGGTTGCTACGGTGATATGATGTCAAGCAGACTGGTTAAATAATCAGACATGCCTGATTGGGCATGGTGAATGGGCTGTCTGTTCCAGGGTTGAACAGACACCCTCATGTGGGAAAATGCGGGAAATACAGCTCACAGATACCCACCTATAGGCCTCAGCTCAGGACGGCATCGCTCCGTTTGGGTTACGGTTTATTAACAAAAACCCGACACACTGAAATATCCCTTCAAAGAAGTTTGTATAACAGGAGACCCGCGTTTCCTTCCAGTGTGTTTTACACCATGTTTTAGACCGAAAATAACTAATCGGATATGCTAAAACAGCCGCACACCACCCCAGCCCTGCGCTCCCTAACACACCATAATGCCAATTACCCAACTCAAGATACTAAGAAGTTTTTCCCCAAACTTTAATATTTTATAGGCCTAAAGAATTTTAGACAATTTCACCCTCGTGTTACGTGACAGAATAACCTACACGCTGCATCACGTAAATGTTAAACAGTTAAGGAATATTTCGGGCTTGGACGGAATTAATGAACCACTCGCGGGCTTCAGCATTTAAAGAACCATACGACCTGGAAAACCTTCAGCACCGCGGCCAGCGCCTCCCGTGTAATCGGACCACCGACCTGAACCAATTAAACTTTTAGAGGCTAGTTTGCTTTTATGAGCAGAAAATTAAACCGGTGTTCTGTTCGAAGAAACCAAATGTAGACCTATATACAAACCTGGATTTTTCACACCTAGTAGCCTAGTTTCTACTCTTACTTCTCGGAACTGATGTTAACTTTTTTACATTCGCTGATTTTAGCTCCTAACAGTGAAAATATTTTTCCTCGTCTTCGATACAAATTAAAAACATCATTTACATTTTTGTAAGTATATTTCTTCTCTTTTTTGAGTTAATCTGTTATGGGTAAACTCCCAACTGCTTACAACTCAATAAAGAAAACGACAAGCACGTACGTAATACACTGGAATATATATATATATATATATATATATGTGCATGTACAAAATGCATGTACACACCTCCGCAAGTTAGCTCCGCGCCGAGGTATCACCTTCACCGCGTCTCCGGCGCAGCTCTGGCAGGTGGCCGTAAGCGGCGTTTGCTGCATTTGACTCAGCAGCCTTAAGACGCCGCCAGACTCGCCATCGTTAAAAAAACCTCCTGACAGACAGAGTTCAGGAAGGAAAAAAAGAAATCAATCACGTTTTGCCTGATTTGTAAAAGTCTGGCTGACACCATCCGAGCTAAGTGCGGTGTGGAGGGGGTGCGGGCTCTTGGCGGGGGCCGGCGGCGCGTGCATAATTCAGGGACCGTACCACGTGACTCGGGACACCTTAATTATTTAGTAGCGGTGACGCTCTGATGACAGCTGTTTCGGCTGTTAACGCGATCCCCTTTCCGGGAGGTAGACACGCAAGGACGGCATGGAACAACCTCATCGGGGAGAGATATAAGCTGTTTAAAGTCTTATATACAGCTTACTTTGGAACCAGAAGTCAAGGGAATGTCAAAAAATTCTAAATTACCTAACAAACGCTGCAATCAGGTTATGCCGAGCTCCACGCAGCACCCCCAATGAGGTGCATAAGCAATTTATGGTATGGTTTGACTATAAAGACTGGCAGGTTAAAAGGAAAAACTGAATATTCCTTCTGAGATCCTGAACTCTAACATTAATTATTGAAAAAAAAGTTTCCCAAAATAGAAGAAATTCTACAACATTTCCTGGTCAAAAACTAGGCACACACACACACAAAAACATCCCCGACATAGAGAATCTCTGGAAAAGGAAGCGTATATCAACGACCTTCACCCCCCTCACAGCTGTGGGCCTTGATGTGCCATCACATAAAAAACACCAACACACACACAGCCCACCCACTCCATTTGGTCACATGTGGCCAGGGTCACCACATAGGGGCAGCATATAAACTGTCAGTGTGGAGAGCGGCGAGATGCGGCCCCAATGACGGCCTGCAGAGCAGCCATTTTCATCATGGTGGGTGAAGCAGCTAGAGTCTATGCAGAAGGATCAGTGAGGTGGGAAAGTCTACCTGCTTGGTCTATGAGGAGCGTAAGGGGATCTGGGAGGAGCCGGACTCAGTGTCAGCGCTGCCAGCCACTGCAAAAATAACCCACGGGGAGATCTGCCAATAGGAAGAGGCACCCACTCTGTAAATGATGGCACTGC
>JABFEA020000085.1:24730618-24742877 GCA_019775915.2 Cyphomyrus plagiostoma
CTGCAATGAAATAAAATTTGAGGAAAATTTATAACTTGCTTTTTTCTTTTTTTATTCACATTTTCCACCCTGTCCCATTTTTTTCTGATTTGGGATTGTACATTAGGAAAACAGATATGTCGTTACTCGTGTAGCAAACATTCTTTATGTGTCAGGCTTATCTAATTTATGCTACAGTGCTCAGTACAGTTTAAATACAAGAATCGCCAGGACGGATCGGTGGTATATTTATACAAAATCTGTTCGAGACAGAAATAGTTCGAGGCCATAAAAGTAGAAGTTTAAAGGTAGAAGATTAAATTCACATGCTAGGATATCATAAACTAGCCACTAAAGCAATCAGCGTCATTACAAATCTGTTTTAAGATACCGTGATAAGTGATAACAGTGAATATATTAATGAGGTTAGTTAGCAAAGGGAGCTTTGAATTACTTTGTATTAACAAAGGAAACGCTGACGAGCGAGTGGGACCACGCGAATTTCTTTGGTAGCTTGTTGCTCGGTCTTATATTGAATCCTACTATAAAGCTGCCTGCCGTTTATGTTTCTAAAAACACCACAAAACGAAAGCAAACCGGCCTATGTACCACTCGCCTAAATTTACATGGTTGATACAGCTTTCCCCACTCTCCTCAGCAAGCCGTACGCATACGCCACAAACGTCACCGCGTTCTACACGTCGACGTTTCCGCGGATATTCGCATACGAGACACGCCCGAAAGCCCAAAAGAGCGACGTCACAGAAACCGCGACCACCCGCGTGCGACTTCCGGTCTGCATTAGAAAAGTTACAATTCTGAAAGCAACCTGGAACGGTACAACGTAATGTAACCTCCCCTCGGCTCCATATTCATGCCCAACCCCGCATGTCTAGCTGTGGGTAGTCCCAGCGGGATTTCCCCCACCCAGCATAGATCTCTCTCATTCTGGCTTCTGTACACCACTCCCTATGCTGGCAGAGCAGTAGCACGGCTATGGCAGTGAAGGGCAACTGCAAAATGGTGACCAGTCATTCTCCATAGCATGACTTATTCTCTAAGCGGACTCACTCTCTCCGTTGGCACTAACCTTGGTAGCATGTCCTTATGCTATCAGAGCATGATGCAAGCAGAGGGAGCATTTCAGGAAATGGCAACAAATGCTGCGCTAACACCATTTAGAGAAAATACCAGCTTCACATAGCTGCTGCCACCACTGTACATTTGGTCAGAACGGACTAAACACAACCTGCATCTCCAGCTTTACCCTCAACCACCACTTACCTTACTACCAGAGCCTTTGGATCCAAGATCAACTCCCAGCATGTGTTTAGTGCACTGCAGAGCAGAGACCATATAAAATTTCTCTAGGTTTCCACCAGATTAACTGTGCATAGAGGGAGGTACAGCCAGCCTCAGACGACATTGTCGCAGAAGTGCCGTCAGGGCCGTATGAACTCCCAGTGTGTGCTTGTGTTTACTCATAGGTCCCATTCCACTAGTCTCCCCACCCAAAAAATGTTTTATTCATTGAAATACGTGTCAATTAGATACCAAGGAACACAGGCTGTGCACAGGCTAAATTAACCGTTGAAACTTTATTGCCAAGTAACTTCTCATGCTCTTTAAACCCCATATGTTCTGAGGTAGCAAACAAGTTTAAGTAGAACTACAACCAACCACAGCAGATTGGAACACCCCCTTCCCCACCCAATACCACCACATAACAGTTCAGTCAAAGGCAAATCAAACCCTCCTTTACTTGAGCACAGGCTTCCACCCCTTAGTCAGATCATCTTCAGTGTCAAAGGCAGCAAAAGCACGCATGCAGTGGCAGAAAGTCCTGGACTTCAGCAGAGCAAATGCCAGCCATTACCTTAACACTCGGCTGATTTCTACCATGACCACACACCTGTACCAAGCCTCTCGTTACATCAACTTGACACAAACAAAATATAGCTAGATAATATGCACACAACAGCACAAGGTTCTAAACATCACTAAGAAACAAAAGCATCACGTCCGCATAGATGAGGGGTTCGAAGACACAGGAACAGGATGCTGAGTAAGTACACACTCTCCCTTCAGAATAGGCAATGGCAAGATGCCTGTTAATGACAGGAACCATTTTGTAAATATAGAACTGCAGCACTTGCTTGTCCCGCATGCTTCACTGCTGAGGTCAAGCTTCAAGAGGCATAAAGCCAAACACGCCAAGGCATCTGCCGCAAATGGCTCCTGCATGCCTGGGCTTCTTGGTTGCAGGCACATGGCAACCGGGAAAAAAGCATGCAATATTCAGAACCAGTCTGGGATTTGGGGTGGTAGGAGGGTGCAAAATCAAGGGCTTTGAGGGTCCCTGCAAACCAGGTTGGGAAACACTAGGTTAGAGAATCCAATACTGCAGTTTCATGGGTGAACATACCAAGCTACTCCCAGTGGAGAGAACCAGACAGGCCCTCAAAGCAAGAAAGGACTATACACGAAATGTAAGCAAGTATAGATTAACCAGGACATGAAAACAAGATAATAGACCCCTGGTGAATCAGATCAGCATGGTCTGACAGAACCAAGTGCTAATCTGCACCACCCAAGAGAGTCCAAACACTCCAAGTGTGAAGGGAAACCTTCTCATAACATACTGGCTTCAAGGGCCTAGTTACAGGACAGGGACTGGAGAAACAAAGCTCATTCTATATTTAAGTAGGCAACTTTAATTAAACACTTTAAATTACAAAAAGTAATACTGATGCATGTTACTTGCCTAGGATGGGGCAACAGACCATGTGTCCAAGGGAAGGGAAAAAAAAAAAAAAAAAAAGCACCCCAGAAACCTGAGTCAGAGGCTTGGTTCTGTGGACATTCATACACAGAAGTCATATGCTTCCTTAAACATTTCTGTACTGATTAAGGCTCTGAAACACAGAGGGTAGGATTACCCTGAAGGGGAGACAGAATCCGACCCACCGCGCATTTCAGGGCCCCAATTGCAGGTCATTGAAACCATTTCTGGAAACGTGAAGGACCGCTAATGCTTGTGTACTTGTACAATAAAAGGTCACTGCTCTAATAGAAAATGGAAGGCACCGTAACATCAAGCAATCAACTCCCATGCCCACAGAATGACACTTGGGATATGAGGACCACTGCTTCTTAAAATCACTTAAATGAGCTTCAAGACAGGATCCAGCAAAGGAAGGTCAACAACCAATCAACATTCAGAAACAGATACACTGGGGAGATCTTCACTGATTTTAATATCACTGTATGTTAAATACAATAAAAGGAACCAACTGGGAAATTTCTCTATTCATTTTTTATTTTGCTATCTCCAGTCTGGTGACAAAAGGCCTTGAGTTGGGGGAACCAAAAATCCAACACCCCCACCTCCCGCGTCCCTTCCAAAGCACGACATAAGGCGCCAGCAAAACATTCGAAGAGAGCCTCCCCAGCCGAGACACGTACAGGCTTTGACGCTTATTAGGGTTACCAGGGACAGCCGTGCAGGCCATCCATGTCTTTCCTGGTTTAAAAAAAAAAAAAGTCATTTAGAAGGAATTCACCGGTTTGTTTCGGAGCAGGCAAAAATATTTGTTTACACCCAAATCTTTTAAGTGCCAACTCCAGCTAGCCAACATTCTACGAGGGTGGCCTGGGACTCAGGGCGAACGTTTAAGCAATCTGTGGTCAACACCAGCAAAGCTGGGAAAGCAAGCCCCCCCCTTCACACAAGGCAGGAATAAAATTAAGGAGTTAAATGTCAGTTAATTCCCCCCTCCCTCTCAACTCAAAATGCATTTTTCCCCCAGAAAGGCATAAATGCTGCACTATTCAACCTAAGTAGTAATAATAAAAAAAAAACTTACAAAATTGGATCCCGTTATTAACCTTAACATTCAGGAATGTAGGCGGCAACACTGACATCTTAAAGGCAAAATTAAAAGGCAAGGAATGCAATTTAAAACTGAAAACCTCTGATCAGGCAGGATGCCAAATTGGACTGGGGGGACAAGTTGCAAGAAGTCCAGCATGTTTTTTGGGTTGGGAGGGGGGGACAAAACGAAAAACCAGAACAGAAACTTGAGGTTGTTTGAAGGCCATAGCTTTGGTGAGAATTAGAGCCAAAATGAAGGAGTTGTGGTATAAGGTCTCAGCCTGAACATCCAGTCTCTTCTCTTCCTATTTGCTGGTCATGGATTTGATGGCAACCGCACACTCCTCTCCCATGGCAGAGAGCACAGAGACCTGGTAGAAGGGGAGACAGAAAAGGTCGACATCACACCTCCTGAACAAAGCGATATTCACGCCTGTGCACCATAACTGCTGATTAAGAGGCCACAACTCCACACTTCACCTGTTAACCAGCTTATCAGCAGAGACCAGCTTTAGTTCCCCATGGAAGGATACAGAACATCTTAAAAAGGCAAGGACCTAAACGTCAGCAGTGACAAACAGGTCAACACATCAGAATGTTTAGTTGTATAAACAGGCAGACCAAGCCACGAGTTAGGAGGATTAACAAGCCACGTTCCACGTGTCATAATGCAGGTTATGACTCCACCTCTAGAATAATTCACAAGGGTGCTTAAATATGGCACCCACTTACACTCCAACACAATGCTAGCAGTGTGCCATCACTATAAACATGTCACAGGAGTTCCGCCATAAAGAATCAAATCACAGTATTTACCATCTAAGTAGACTTTGGTGCTGACAGTCATGACAAATCAATTAAGACGGGTTCGAGGCTCAGCTGCTCCCACTGCTTGTGCGACGCACAAATGTTGGGTTTTGATGCATGGCGAAGCATGGCCAAATCAACTTACCAGTATCTCCTCTCCAGCTTCATACTTGCCCTCAATCTCCTTGCCCAGGTCACCCTCGGGAATCCGCAGGTCCTCACGAACGTCACCGTTGTCCATCAGCAGGGAGAGGAACCCGTCGGTGATGCCAATCAGCTAACGGGGGGGAAATGCACAAACTATTTCAGCCCCACTACAATCCTCAACCTAAT
This sequence comes from Cyphomyrus plagiostoma, assembly GCA_019775915.2. Lineage (NCBI taxonomy): Eukaryota > Metazoa > Chordata > Actinopteri > Osteoglossiformes > Mormyridae > Cyphomyrus > Cyphomyrus plagiostoma. Next base: position 24,735,612 of record JABFEA020000085.1, read on the forward strand.
TCACTGGACACAATCTGTAGATACATGCAAAAGTACAAAGGCCCCATGGCACTAATGAGGGTCACCACCTGGAAAGCTTGTGCCAATGCACTAATCCATCAATGCCCAGACAATATGCATCCAGACTAATTGCTCAACGGACTGAACCAAAGCATAAATGCCCCGGCACCACAAACCTACACTTCTATACTGAAGGTGGAAGCAGCCATAACACAGCTTCCTGAGGGCTAATCAAACCATTTGGCCACAAGTTGGAGCCCAGAGTCCAGCAATGTATCAATCAGTAAAGACATAACTAAACATGGATTATGAATTCAAGCTATAGCACCAACAACCAAATCACCAACTAAGCTTGTCAACCAGGTCTTCCAACCAATAACCTAAACTGCAGTAGGAGCCAACTATTCACCAGTTGACACGGGCACCTGGAACTTCTACTGTAAATGGCTTTATCTGACCTTCCCCCGAAATTTAGAAATTATGAAGCAAATCAATAATAAAGCAGGTTTGAGATGGCCAGTTGTAACATTTCAGTTAAATTAACTACTTTATCGGCCAGTCAGTTTAAGCAAGGGGACCCTAGATTTATGACCTGAATATCAAGTCCATGTCCCCAGAACCTTTTACTCAGGTAGTTGTTGGCCAAAGGGAAACGCCTTCAATGAACTCCTATCCTCATCAGCTCAAAGTTATGACCCGTTTTATGCCCAAAGAAGTGGGCCATTCCCACCATGTTTCAAACAAAATTCAGCAAAGAAAGGTTCGTTCCCAATACAGTATTACGACATGCACCTTCCAAAGCCACCTCACCAAGAGCTGAAGCAGAGGCACACAGTTGAAGGGGTATTAACTTTGTTATTTGCAGCAGTGTAGACTGTCCTCCAAACTAGCTCAGGACAGAAGAGCCAGGGCTTGCAGGTGCAGCGTTCACAGTGCAAGCCTGATTTATGCACCGAAGCTTTCATAAGAACCGGTACAACCAACTAACCACCGGTAAACATCTACCCAAATACTTACAGGACACATCCAATAAGGCCAGAAATCTGCACAGCACCTAGTGGTTAAGGCAGCAGGACCTAAAAACAAGTCAGTCAAATCACCTGGAAGTCATTTCTCTTGATGTTGGGGACATCCATGTTGTGGGTAGAGGGGCAGATATCTTCATACTTCTTACCAGTGAAGATATCAATCCCGACCATGTGAACCTGCAGGATCAATCACATGACAGTCACATTAAGAAAGCCCTAGATTTACCAAGCATTAAACAGCAAAGCCATCATAAAGTGCCCCACACCAAAAGAGCCCCATACCCGTCGGTACCTTAGCGTGCCCGTGCTTGCCGGTCTTTGAGGTGGACATCTCCACGATTTTGCAGGGGCGCCCCTTCAGAACCACATAGCCGTTCTTACGCAGCGCGCTGCACTGCATGGGAAAGGTGGCAGAGGCCCCTGCATCGCCGCTGGTGAAATCGATATCTGGGTCTGCCATGGTGGCGGGGGTCGAATGTAGAGGGAGCTGCGGGGTAAGAAGAAGAGGGCGTTAAAGCAAGCGCCTCCGTGGACTTTCATGCACCGCGAAGTTAAGGCGCAGTGCGGCGATTTGTTCAAGTCCGCGAGTTCAACGAAAGCTGCCGCGATCCACAGACATAATAAAGTCACCGGCGCTCATTGAAGAGGCGCCCACGGCGCTGCACGGAAAACAACAGCACGCTTTCAGACCCCAGACGGCACCTACGTTGCGTCAGCGAAACGGACCACGTTTCAAGTACGACAAGGGTACTCCAGGCCTTCCCGGCCTGGCGAAAAAGCCATTTTAAAACGATGGTCTTTCATATAGTTTTATACCAGTGAACCGTATCGATAGCCACTGGCGGAGGTAGCGCGCCACGGCCGCCCCACGCCCTGTCCACGTGTCTCCGTCCGGCCTACGGTGTCATCGGGAAGCGGAAGCTGAAGCCTGCGACTCCAGCCGCCGCCGCTATCCTACAGCCTCACGGTGCCCCGGAGCTACGTAGCCACGCGAGCCGCCGACATTTTCAATTACCCGCGAAAGGGGACCGACGTGCGCAGACAGACCGGCCTCCGGCATTGTTAACACGGCTACACTGCCGCCCTGAACAATGAATCTTAGCTCGGCAGCTAACAATGAAACCACCAAGTAGGCCGGAGAGCAGCGACATCCTTCAGGCCGCATCACTTCTAACCGTTGGCGACCACAAGCCGAAGCTCCTCCAGTCTAATGGTTATCCACGATAAATAAAGGGCTAGGCCCCCACGCGCCTAGCCGCGGCTGAACCTCCAACAGATAGTATCTTAGCGGAAAATCAACATGGGCCGCGGAGTTATTCTGGTAACTATTCGGGATTGATAACATGTCCCATAACGGCCCTCTAACTGCGCCTCAGATCCACTTTTAGTCTCCGTATTCTTCACCCCACCCCCATCACTCAGACGAGCCTGATAACGTAACCGGGCTCTCCCAAATAGCCGCCGACTAAATAGACTGCGCCGACTTCAAGCCCAATGTGCAGCGGAACCAAACTTTGAGCTGGCGGGAAGCTTTAAATGAGCAGTTTTGTGTGTAAAATGAGTAAAGGCCACCGCCAGACGGCTTCTGTTGCGAGCCATGGGCGAGCGTCCACTGCGAGCGCGCGGCCAAGGCCTCGCGCAGAGCATAGCGTGTAGCGGGATGCTACTAGAAACGCAAATCCGCACCCCGACTCACAGCTTCTTACCGCTCGTGGCCTGAATCCCGGCTTCGTCAAGACACGCGTTAACGCGACGCCACAGCACGAGCTCGAAGCAAGGAATTTTCTGCAAAAACTTATTTATTTTTCTGCGGTGCGGAGAGAAGCACGCGCCATGCGACTCTTACCTTCCAACAAAAAAAGAACGCGACTGCGCAGGCGCGCCCAATTTTACTGCGGCACCCTCACAAGGGGCGGAGTTCCAGAAACATTTCCCAGATGCCCCACGGTTTCCGGTTTCACTGGCGCTTTGACTGTACTCGCATGGCCGGCATTGCGTCAGTACGGAAAATGATGTCTCTGCATAGGCTATAAAATATAAGTCATTGCCAAGTTAACAGTTTGCTTAGTTTCAAAGAGCTGAACTACATGTATATTGATCAGTAAGATCATGAAACGCGGATTAAATCGAGAGAAAAATTATGTTCCTCTTGATTTTACAGTGTATATTCATTTTAGGAGACAATAAATAATAATAAAGTGAAATTCCGCCCCTACTTTGTGCGGGTGGACATTTTTTTCAGATTTGAGTAGGTTCCTCTGGTAGTCTGAAAACATGTGTTTATATGAGTATTTGGTGGACTGGCATATTTACAGGGAAAGACAGAATTGGTTTTGTGGAGATGATACATTACTCTATTGGTGTAGTTCAATTAATATAATGCAGTCAGTTTATACACCTGTTAATGTATATTGCCATGAATTCAGCAAAAAGTCTATATGATCAGACCATATTCCTGTACTAAGCTGTAATACCCCCCTTTTACAAGAAGTGCAAATGCTTTTTCCCCAAAGCACTGCTGTGTCAACCTTTTAGTTGAATACATTCAACCACCTAAAACTTGAACTTGTTTGTATTTTTATAGAACAGTTTAGAGCATACCAATGATCCACTTCAGATAGTGGCCTTTTCACACAAACGCAGGAGGAATGCACCGACCCAATTGTCTTCTGATCAGCACTGGCCTCCTGTAACCTATATTTTCAATATGAAATGCATGAACTGAGAGGTTGTTTAGGGTCAAATGGAAACTTGCATCACTATTGATAAAATAAAAGCTACAGCAGAACGCAGTACAGTTAAAATGTGGAAGTTGTTTGCCAGGCCAGGTTGCCATTCATGAGGCTCATATGCCTGAGAGGTGCTGCCACTTGCTGGCCATCCATTTTAGTAACTGAACGAATATCTGTTCTGGCGTGTGAACTGGGAATCTCCAAGGGCTTTGGGACCAGTGAGTGAGGTTTATCAGCACTGGGGCTGGGGATCACTGACCAAAAGCTTGTATGGATATCATGATAAACCGCATATCAGGCCTTTACATGGGCTCCTTTTTGAGGCTAGCAAACAGGTCATGAAAAAAAACTCCTCTGTGAGCAAGCGCCATGAATGGCAGAAGATTTCTTAATGGCAAAAAAAAACCCCACAATCTAAAAGAGTCATCTGACATCATCCTCTAATACCCACAAAAACAGACGCAGGGTTACTGTTTGCTCATTTGCTTGTTTATTGATTTATTGACTTAAAAAACAGGACAAATCTAATGCTCATAATTTGATAAACACAATGTGTAACAGGTCTGGGAAGTGAAAACTGAGAGAAGTCTAGCAGAAGAAGTGTCCCCCCCTCCCCCCTCCCAGTGCACATATCCATTACACAAACAAGCTCCACAAAGCTCTGTTAGTACAAAACAACCCCGTTTCTCTACTAGTTAACACAATGTTCCGACCAGAATCTGGCAAATAAAAGGAGAGGAATTTAAAAAAGCTAAACCACCGGTATATTTTATTGCTAAAACGGTTTTAGGCTTGATTCAGTATTAGTGTCCTCCCATTCCCCATAACAATTTCCCAATTAGGTCATCATTTACTCTTTCCTCAAATATAAATATTTATATTGTGCAAACATTACAATAAATCCAGGAGAAATAAAACACCTCTAAAAGCTTACCATATCTCTCCCTAAACAAATCATGTTCCCCCAAATGCAGATATGACAGAAAAAGATGGAAAAGGCGGCTCATTTTAAAGGTAGATCTGCGAAAACGGACAGAACCACAACCTTTAGGTAATTTAGACATTCTTATGCATATTTCAGCCGTGCATCGCATCCAGGAATTCCAATAAGCTATAGAACAGAATACCTGTATAAAATGTACCGATATGTGGAGGAAAAAGTTACATTGATTTTGTTAAAGCCTAAAAATACAGGGAACCGCTAAACCAGGGAAAAGCACAGCAAGTCTAGAGTAATCCTTAACGCAATACTGGCGATCAACAAGCGGAGCCTACTGTGACGTCATTAATTCCAAGACGGCGCCCACGTAAGTCACGTGGTTTGCCACGGTGTACTGTACCTAATTAATAATTGATCAATCGTCACTCAATTAATCACCTTCAGTTTGGCGTTTGGCTCGCCCTCCGCTTGTCAGCTGCCGATTCGTGCTGCGATAGACTAACAGGTGGAGAATCATTTATGACCAGTTATTGGTCAGAAACAGTATAAAAATGATCGTTCCCTGTTAATATTTCAGTCGACAAAGATTACATCAAAATAAAATACGCACTGTCCTAGAGATCAAATAAATGTAAAAAAAGAGAATGAAATCAATATCAAGTTGTCAGTTTTATCTTCCCTTACATCATGCTATGTATTTTGCAAATAAATGCCTAAATCGTAAGACAAAAATAGTCAATTTTAAAAGAAGTTAAAAGAAATCCAAATTTCACTTGAAGACAACTGTACAATGAACTTTTACACTAAACTGTACAAAATATCACTTAGTTCAGGGCTGATTTCTGGGCCTTTGTCCTATCGGCGATTGTGCTAAAGTCGGTAACAGCGGAGGTATCAATTAAATTCATAGTGAAGAACAACATTCTGAGATGTGCAACGCTCATATTCACATGGTACGTGAGTGTGCAGGTATGAAACTGCAATAAACGCTGGGAAAAGTATTTACAAAAGTAAGAATGTATTTTCCCCCCAAGATATTCGCCTTTCGTACACTGCCCATCTGTAGTAGTATCATTCAGTATAGTCATTTAAACACAAATTTCACGATTTCGTGGTTGATGATGATGGCAATAAATAATACTAAAAGTGATAATGATAACGACGGCCATTTATCGTTGCATCTTTTGTCAAATTCTCCCTTTGGATGCCCTTCAGACAGTACATAATGCCTGTCATAGTAAGGTTTAAAATGAATATACGCAGCATTCAGTATCCTTACAAATTCCTGCCACCTGCATGTCTATACGTAGCAGTTGTGCACACTGTTTAAAAACATACGGTGGATTTCAAGCACTCAACACACCTTACCCCACGTTCTCGAAATCCGCCGTATTTTATCCTGTGGAGATAGGTAAAAGAAAAGGGTTTTTCTAGAAAGCTTCCACATTCAGTACCTACTGCATCCCTCTGGTCAGTCATAACTCGGCCAACTGCACCTCTTATGTGCAACACACCGCTGGAACAGGATCGCTGAACGGAGATGGGTACAGATGTGAACCTCTATGTACATGTCTACATGTTTTTTTTTTTTGTTTTTTTTTTTTTTTTTTAAAAAATGCAACTAAATGGTTAGAAAAAGAAACGCGGTAGGTCAATAACGGGAAGCGCACACAGTTTTTTTTTTGTTTTCCTTACGTTTTTACGGTAAAATCCCAGAATCCCACAGGCAGCCCATGCTAGCAGCCACTTGGAAAGAAACAGAGAGTGAGTTTTAAAGAGAGAGAGAGAGAGAGACAGAGGGGGGGGGGGGGACGGAAAACTTTAAATCACGGGATAGCGGTCACAGTTTGTGTTCTGTTTTCACCAGCTTCGGGTCCACTGCTTGGACTACAGCTGAACGCAGATGTACAATCAAACAGAAATCGACAGGGATCACGACCCGGGGCGCAGGAGGCGTTCACAAATGGCCTAAAAGTGTCGTCCACTGCAACAGAACCAACCTTCACTGGTACGAGAGGACTGAACCCCACCAACACCAAAGCCTGGTTTCTACTGCTGTTAGCTGGCTAATCTGTATTTGTGGTGACAGATAGAGGGGGACTATGTCCAGAGACAGCCTTCAGCTCCATAAATTTCTGTCAGAGACCAGACAACGCAAAGGGCGCCCCTCTCCCCCCAGCTTGTGAATGCCCAGGTCCCCTTCCAGAGAGTAGGACAGCAAAGCAGCCCGAGTCTCTGGAGGGTCAACATGGACACCAATGTGTCGAGTGACACTGGTGCAGCATGGTCACCCTGTCCTGCCTCTGAGAAGACAGACCATCTGCCCGTCTCACCAAAATGATACAACAAGAAATAAAAGAACTGTATGGATGCTGTATCAAAGACGGAGAGGGTCGTGTGTTGCTTTTCGAGGGGGGGGAGGCAGATCACAAATCCCCTTCTGCATTTATCCCCAGGAAGTGGTGGTAGGCAATTATGGGGGGGGGGGGGGGGCCCTGCCCCCGGGGAGCCCTTGTTTTACATTCCAACAAACACTTATAATTATGATGCCAGGTTTATAACGTAC
>JABFEA020000085.1:24768900-24782525 GCA_019775915.2 Cyphomyrus plagiostoma
ACCCACCCATTCACAGTGCACCTGCCCTGTGGACATTGATGCACCAGCCCCCCCCAGCAAGGCTTCTATAAGCCAGACCATCTTGTTTCCACGATGCTGGTCAGCCTTAGTACCCACTATCCCATAAATCTGATCTCATCCACGATCAAGAAAAACATGTCTGATGGAACTGCTACTTGTTTATAAATTTTAATAATTGTCTGCAAATTAATTACTTTACATTTGAATCTTCTAGCCACATAGTGCCCCTTAAGTGCTGCTCCATCTGCTGACTTAGAGGGAGAGGTGCCGCTTACCTTGTACACCTGTCCGTAGGTGCCATTCCCCACCAGCTCCACCAGCTCAAATATTCCTGCGGGGTCCTGCAAGAACAGAGAAGAACAGGGTTGAGGAAGAGGTGAGGATTACAAACTGCCTTGGTTATACCAAAAAATGGACCCTAACCAGTACTCCACTTGCTGTTATACTCGGTACATCACAAGTCCAGAGTCTGCTGATCTCAAAAGTCAGTCACAGAGGAGAGGAAACACCCTGTGATGCAACCCCCCCCCCACAGAATGGCCATGTGTCTGCTGTCAGCCCTTCTGTCCAGTGCCTTCTGCACAGTCACATGTGACCTCCGTGGGCCCAAAACCGACGGAGAGGGAGACATACAGGAAGTGGTCAGACAGGAAGTGGCACCCACCTCGACCCTACAGGCACAAGATGTGACCATGGAAACCAGCTCCTAGCATCCATCAGTACTCCAGCTAAACCAAAGCTACCACAAATGTGGATGGACAGAGCAGGACACACACTGAGCCCCCAGGGTGGATGTCTGAGGTGTTAATCCACACTGGCAAGTCCCTTGTAAACCAGGATCAGAAGCCCTGCACCCAAGAGGAGGTGACTTCCTGTCGTTTATCCTGCCGTTTACAATCTGACAGGAAGTTGTTGTGTCCAGGCCTTACGGTTGAGAACCTCTGCCCTAACCGACAACCCAATGTGGAATGCTGTGCCAACCCAGGGCTATTGGCGTATGAGCCTGTGGGGGGGGTGTCCACAGGAGAGACAGACTATGCTGTCGCATCTCCAGATGTGGCATTAGGCAGCTTCAGCTCACAGAGCTTCACCACGTCTCCTCTGATGCCCACCCTCCTGTGAGCCCGGCCTGTTTACCGGTGCATTTTCCTCCGTGCTCAGACCTGTGCAATAGCACCCCTCTGAGTGTCAGGGGGCACATAAAGGCAAAGCCCTTTGACCTTTAGGCTGAGATAGCGGGATAGAGGTTGGGGGGGTCCATCTCGAGGGAGGGGGCGCCCTGATGGGACCTGCCCCTCCCCAGTCTGTCAACCCAGAGCACCACATACACAGTAGCAGAATCACTTCCACCACTTCCTGATCAGTCACATGACCTGCTCTGAGGCACGATTTTGAGTCAGAGGTGGTGCAGTAGGGCAGATCCTGTTCTACCCCCCCTCCCCCCCCAACCACATAACTTCAGCAGGGCCGCTGCAAGAAAGATGCAAACATGTTAAGGCCATTCATATGCCTTCCAGCACATTCCGGCCCGCATGCCTCCATGTAGTGGGTGTGGCCTGTGCCCGGGAAACTGACTTTTCACCCAGAAAGGGGATCCGGTGCGTTACCGTTAAACCCTCAGGGAGGGACAGGGGTAAAAACGGTACGCACAAGGCCAAACTGCCCCAGCATGTAACTAGCAGAAGATACACATGCAAGCTACGCGCATGCTGATGTGTTGCTGCGCATGTCGTGTGTACATAGCAAGAGCAAACTGCCAAAATCACATTCCAAGAAAAATGCCAGTCTGGGCGGGAGCGTAAGAATAAAGAAATAAAGATAAAACAGCGGGATGGGGCTTGGTGGGGTCACCCAGTTCCAGCGTCTGCTAAATATGGCCGTCCTGCTTCATTTAAGGCTGGCCGCACCCCCCACCCGGCCCTGGCCCACCTCCCCCCCCCCCCGCGGGGGGGGGGGGGGGGGGGGGGCTGTTCAGAGGAAATGCTACGGGACACGAGTTTGAGGGCTTGACCCACTGCCTCACGTACCGCTGCAGGAAAGCCGGCCAGCACACGCTGCCGCTCAGACACGCACCCCGCAGGCGGACTGTAGGACTGCACTTTACACAGGGTTGGCAAGGGGGCATCTGGAAACCCAGCAGGGCTCACAGACTTACACAGAGACACACAGACAGACAGACAGACAGACACAGAGACAGACAGACACACACACACACGCACGCACAAACTGACTCAGATATGACACAAAGCCACAGGAAGTAACAGACAGGGGGCGCTGGCGAGAGAGACGGGGAGAGTGAAGCAAATGCAACACAGCGGCAGGAAGACACCGGCGCACGCTGCCTCCACCTGTCATCCGAGAGAGAGAGTGGCGGCACGTGGCACTGATCCCAGATCAGCGAGGAAGGGGGGGACACTAAGGTCACTGCACGGAGGCACAGGGCCGCGGGACGCCAGCCACCAGCTGCTGTAAGGGTGCAGGTTTGAGAGTTTAACCCCAGAATATATCAGGGCAGTGGGAGTGACAGGACAGCGTGTGCGAGGTAAGCGTGTGTGGCACCTCGGCATGCGCGCTGCTTAACGTCTCTGCTAGAAACCACTTTGGCGAGGGCATTCGGAAAGGGGCGGGCGGGGGTGCGGGCACCACACAGTGCACTGCTCCCAGGTGTGTCAGACGTGTCAAACGTGCAATAGGATGAGTGTACAGAAAACGAGATAACTTCAGGACACAACAAGGAGATCACTTCATACGGGTGAGGTGTCGCGACAGTCTAGGCAGAATTTCTGTGACCCCAGCTCTGCCCCGTGCCCACTCTGATTCAAGAAAACGCTTCATAGATCTTTTATATGTGACAAATTCAAATGACAATCCCAGAAGTCTCACCCCAACTTCATCTGTGCAGCGTGGAGTTGGAGCCACACGGCCTCTCCCAGGCTTGCAGACGTGTGAGCAGATGCATCAGCAGCACTGCAAGGCTCCTCTACACCCTAAGCAAACACAGAACACACCTTGTGCCAAGCTATTGGGCACCACACCTCTTCTAACGGAGCTTTGATGGACATGACAGCCAGAGGGCCCATGAGACAGGACACACACCCAAACCACAGCTGTCAGGTAGACATCCACAGCCCATGCTAACTGAACTAAGCTATGGTCCCTCTGGAAGAATTCTGCCATTGTCTGGCTAAATGACCCAAACACAGTGAAGCAACACACCCACAGGTAAACATTGTACACCATGTCCATCTCCACACACCCCGCCCCCCCCCAAAAAAAAAGCCCCAGCATACTGAGATCCACTTATTAAGAGCCCCACCCACCTTCTTTTTGCTACAGACCCACACCCAAGCCTTACACTCTCATCCAATGAAACCACACCCCTAACCCCCAACATTCCATGCAATGCCACGCCCTCCACCACGCCCACATTCATCAACGCCCCACTTCTTACAGAATCCGCGCCCACTCGGACCTGCCAGGGCCAGCAGGTGAAACAAACCCGTAGTTTTTAAGTGCCACAGAAATGACACGTAAACATACGCCTGTTTTCCATGGATGCCCGACAATGCAGTGACATTTCGTGCGCTGCGCTTGGCCACTCAACAAGATGTTTCCAAAACTTCTTGAAAATGAAAGCACAACAGGAAGAGCAAACAAACCGCAGCAGTTAACCAAACCACACTGTCCAATTTGGATCGTCGGCTGTTACGGGTTTTCGGCACCAATGTCCTTCAGTGAACACCTAGAGTTCTCGTCGTGCCGCAGGTCGGCGTATAATACACATACACCTCCACACATAATAAAAGGCCAGGAACCGGACCCGTGTCTCAACTTGCCCAGCCACTGCAGGTAAGGTCGCGTTGCGTAACTGGCGCCCATTGCAAGAAGAGTACCCCTCCTCCCCCCTTTGAGATGGCCGCACTTGTCAAAAAGCACAAACACAATCACACACAGCACCGCTGCCATCCTGTTACTGCAACCGTTTCACACGGGAAGAAAACAAAGAGATAAGACGCGGGGCTGGCCCAAGCTGATCGCCTCCCATGCGGCCGTCGCCGGGGCCCGGCACCTACCCGAAGACAAAGAGAAAATACACCGGGGGGTCTGACACGTGTGCCAGGGGACTGCGATCTTAGTGTTACACCCCACCGATCTGTCTTGTTATGGGTGCAATAACGTGACAAACAAGCGCTCCGTCATAAATGCAGGTATTAAAAAGCACGGCTTTAAAGAGAGCCACAAGCCGCACGGTACAGCATGTACTGCCTTCGGAAGACTGAACAGGAGGGGGTTTGTGTGCTTTTTGTTCTCCTGTGGGATCAAGAAAATAATTCCCTTTTTACAAACGGCCGTATAATATGAGGGGCGAGCCGGTGCGATGTGGCCCCGGTTAATATGAAATTTGTGAGACAATGATTAACTAGCGGCGGATACGGTTATTTCGATCGGTGTATCCGCTGCTGCGATCACCTTAACCACCAGAGCCGGGCACCCATCGGTCCAATGCAATCGGCCGCAGTGGCACCGCATAAAAGGGGACACACAAAATTCACTATTAATCACAATAATGAAACAGCCACACGACGGCATCCAGGTACTGGCCGTAACGAATCAGAGGCACAGAGGACGTGGGACGCCCGGTAACGTCTGTCCCGGAGTGTATCTATTTTTAGGGGCTCATTAGGTCATTGAGAAATAAGGCCGGTTTTATTCGCGTTTATCCATAGCGGGCTGGCACCGTGCATAAGCAATAAAAACGGGCGCGTTTTCTGGACTCACCCGCAGCGCAGATAGATCGATCTCGTCCAGACTTCGGGCCGGAGAATCACTCGCCATGTTGATTTTGCCAGATATTCTTTATATGATAGTAAAAAAAATAACAAGACCCAGACCCCCCCCCCCCTTAAAAAATCCTCTTCGGTCACAGGTCTAGGTCACGTTAGTAGTAAAGCGCCCAGGCGACGTTTCTGCTTTTTTTAAGAATGAGAGAAAAAAAAACAAGAAATGACAGTCCCTCTGTCGATGTGACAAAAAACGGGAGCGTGCTCAGGAGGCTACATCGATGCGTGTAGCGACGGAAAACATGCCTGATGCTGAATGCATGGCCGCCTGCACAGCCTGCGGACTGGAGCGCGACCCAGCGCCTGCACGCGCACCGATGCGCTCCGCCACCGACTGTCAATCAGCGCCGTTTCCCGGGAGTGGTCAGGACGCCGGGGGGCGGGGACACGCCCAACATGACCACGCCCCTAGTCCCTCCCCCCGGGGCCGTGCGTGAGTGTGCAGACTAGGAAGCGTTCCGCTGACATGATCACCGGAAAGCAACAAACCGAGCGAGCACATACACCAAATGGAAATGCACGTTTACGTGATAATTAAGCAAATACGGAGGGGTCCTCCTTAGGCATCGATCCGTCTGTATGCGCGCGCACTGTAAATACAGCATGTAGGCGTTTCTGCTTGGATGCTTCGGAAGTCTGAGATCAGTGAGAGATAACAGCTCGCTAGATTGTCAGGGCAAAGAGATTTAAACAAACAGAAATGGCTGCACGCTTACATGTCACCCCGATTTAACAGGACTGTGATCCCCATGCTGTCTGTGTTGTGGATTGTGCTGTAACCTTCTGGCTGCCCTGATACCTTCAGCTAGGAGAGTCTAAGCAAAGTCACATCGTGGGAGTCAGTGTCCCAGTCAGTGTCTGCGTCAGAAATCTGGCTCTACTTCTCATCCTGTCCTGTTGGAAGCACAGGCTGTGCTTTCTTGCTAGGAAATCTGTCTGAGTGGTTGGGGGGTGCTCGCCCCCAACACATTGAACTGACCTAGTGACTAACCCTGCCACCTTCAGCTTTGACTCACAACCCAGAGCCATTGTGTTGCCGTTAGTGATGATGAATGCAGGTCTTTATGGTCTCCTGTCAAAGAATCAGGGATGAGGTTTTGGTATCCTCCATATTAGCTAATAGCTTTCTCCCATTTTTATCATGCTTGGGAAGGTGATGCTGAAACCACCACATGCATGTACGCTCCAGCTTGGGGCACAGAGCAGGGCGACACCTAGGGCAGGATGCCAGTCCATTATAGCACACAGACACAATCACACTATGGGCAACTTGCAGATGCTGAGTAACCTAAATATCTCCCCCACCTTTTAGGGGGAACCTGTCCAATACAAGGAGAACTTTAAAACTCCATATTCCCAGAGGGTTGGTGGGATTCATACCTCCAACCTTGAAGGTGTGACATAAACCGAGAATCAAACACAGAAGGCAAACTCCATTAATGATGCAAAGGACCTTGGCCAACGTAGCTGCGATGGAGGAGAGGTAGCCGTGTGGAGATTTTACTCTGCTTTCTCTTAACCCATTTCCATAGCATGGCATCTCTTGAGAGCGTACCACGGATGACGACAGCGACGTGCCAGAAAACCGCAGAGGGAGCAATTGGAAAAGGAGTTCATCAGCAGAAATAGCTTGGCTGGCCTGGTGAGTGTGGCGTGTGCGTGTATTTGTGCGCGTGTGTATGTGTTCATTCATAAGACTGCAGAAGCAGGTGGGCTGGTGAAGAATCCCATAATAGACAAAAAGATTTAAGAAAAAGCCCTACCGTGAGCATATTTACTCAGGAAGCTGCGTCTTGCAGCCTTGTGGAACATTCTAGAGACACTGAAGGATATTTTCAAGCATGAAGAAGCCAGACAGTGACACAAGCAAAAGTGGCCATACAAGCTGGTGGGTAAGAGCCAGCACACCAGTGACCCTATGGACCCGCCTCGGCCCCGTGCTGCTTATCTGGAGAGGAAGTGGCTTGTCATGCTGCCTCGATTAACGTCAGTACCTGGAAGGCGCTGATACCGGCCTGATAAGAATCGTGTCAGGTGCCCGGGGTGGGCGGCTGGGGCTGCAGAGCTGCACCCTGCCTGACGAAGGCGGCTGTCGCAGGAAGTAGCAGATTCACATGAGCAGCACTTACTGCTGCTGTTGGGCCCTTTGGTGTGAAGCCCCACCACCCCCATAACTCCACAGCAGATTAAAATTCTTAAAAAGAAAAAAAAGTTCAACCACTTGCATTTTCGACCTATATGTTACATGACAAGGGTGTTTGGGTTCCTTCGAGGACACCTGTCTTTTCCTAGTGTCTGGTACGCGGTATGTTACTCTCACTCCTGCACCGACTGTTCTGATAGCATCGGAACACCTGTGGGGACCACATCAGGAGGAGCTGCAGACATTGTCAGATAGACCAACAGCACAGATTTACAATACAACTACCCCCGCTTTAGAAATCACCCTGCTATGCCACTTGTAGCCTGCAGGGGGCGCCCACTCCCCCCCCCGACACACAGGGCTGCCCTGCTCTTCGGCTGGGATGTTCTTGGAAGTGACAAACACAAAATCTTATTTTCGGTGGGGGGAGGGTTCCAGTAATTAAATGTTTGGTACCTTTCAGTCTTTGGATCACCTGCACTGGATTCCATCTGACTGTCCCACAGGAGGCACTATTTCTGGGAGACATGGCCTGTCTGTCTCCACGGCAATGGCAATTTTCCAGGTAAGGCAAGAGGCTGTGTGTGTGTGTGTGTGTGTGTGTGTGTGTGTGTCCGCACCTCCCCAGCCCTCGCGTGAATCGGTTCGTCACCACGCGAATCACAGCCGCCCACAAAGAGCCCCTGTGTAATTAATGCGCATGTTAAACAGCTCAGAAAGGGGGGGCTGTTGGGGTGAGGAAGCTGGATTGTGTGTTGGTCCAGAATAATACCGGCGTGGGGGCGCGGATAGGGTAATGGAATGAATCAGCTGGGGGTAGAGTGAGTCAGACAGCCCCGCCGCAGTCAGCAAAGACCCTCTGAACAGCAGAACCGGGACACGTTTGACCCATAACCTGGGAAAGGACTCAGCAGCGACTGACAGCAGCAGGAGCTGGCCTGTGTCTGGCCCACGGGCGTCTGCCAGCGTCTTTGCTCCTGCTTCGTCTCCTAGCTCCCTTAGAGCCGCTGCGTGCCGGCCCCCGTCCAATCTGCCTGTCTATACTTTCACATCACAAGGCACCCTCTGATTGGCTGAGAGCCGAAGGACACGGCCTCTGATCGCTCAACAGCCATGGTTTGGGTTATCTGATTGACCAAGAGCCATAGGGTAGCCGATAGTCTGAGAGCCGCAAGCAAATCACTCTGATTGGCCAAGACCTGCACGATGCGCCCTTTGATGTGCCTGCAGACAGGCAGGGACTGGCCCTCTCATTGGCCGAGAGCCACAGGATGTGCCCTCTGATTGCCCCAGTGCTGCAGGCTGAGAGCTTGGATTGCCCAAGTGCTTTGGGACAAGCCTTCTGATTTGCCAAGCGCCACAGGATGCAGCCTTTTATTGACTAAGAGCCGTAGGCCAGGCCCTCTGATTGGCTCTGCCTTATGGACTCTTTCCTGGGCAGGTGACCCGGCTCCAGCCCACGAATTGGACCAGCAAGGAGCTGCATTGGGTGGAGTGCGGCCTGGTATGCACTGTTCTGGTCGGGACCCATGGACACCCCCACACGACTCACTGTGCTAAAAATACTGCCCTGAGAGGATGCCTTACGCAACAGCAGCGCGTACATTCAGCGCGGAGTGAGTCCGGTGCTAAGTGGGTCAGGGGGGTGTGGATGTCTGCCTGGGGCTCAGCGGGGTACTCACACGCTTGGAACACGATGGACAGTAACTTAGGGGTCGGGGGTGGGGGCATATTTAATGAGGGAAACCACTGCAATTAATCCATATGCAAATGAAGGGGATGGCTTGGGCCGAATTCTGAAAATCTAGGCAGGAGGACTTTAAGGTGGATGACCTGGGTGGTGTGATGCTGTAGACAATGGGACAGCAGGCGTGCCCCTCCAATGGGACTAACTCATTCCTGGATTCCTCAAAAATATCGATGCCCGGGATTGGCTGCCGTGGGGTCACCATGGCGATCTGAGGGAGGCCGGCGTGCCCGCTTTGAGAACCGAGGCCGCGGGTGACTTCTGTGACGTCAGGGGTCACAAGCGTCAGTCATTAGCCGTGAGGTGAGGGCGGAGTTTGCACTTGAGGTGCAGCACTTCCTTACAAGACGCCCTGAACAGCGATCACACACCCGCTGCTATTGGTAAGTGTGTTTTTCATGAACTGGCAGAAATGTCCAGATCCATACATTACTGCCCGTGAAAGCACTTTAACCCAAAGGCTAAAGAACAACATGTTCATTTCTCCACGTGTGTTTCTTTTTCGGATTTCCTGATTCTCCAGGTAAACAAGGGCCAGGTGTACATCTCCCTATCTCTGGACATTACCTCCGGCTGGAATAATCCAGCTTGCACAGACAAGCCGAATTCCTGCCCGTGCTGGTTCCCGGCCCGTTGTGCCCTGCCTCAGCTCCTTCTGACATTCCAAACCAGGAGACTGGGGAGGGGTCACAGGTCACAGATCAGAGTTTTGGCGCAGAATGACGCTATTCAGGCCCCCAAAGCCGCCCAAAACACGGTCAGGACCACTCATCACGACACTGTTTACAAACATATTCTTTATATTATTTACAGATAACCAAGCAGCCATCATGGAGAGAATGACAAATGATATCATAAAACCGATCGAAGCTGGAGTGAATTACACTCTTAACCAGGTCCAGATCAAAGGTGGAGAAGTTTGGCTGCTTGGGTCCCGTGGGACTGGCTGCTGCAGTGTCTATGCATTCAGGTGGCAGCACCGATCCTGGATGTGTCGGGACTTGCGATGCTGTGCGAGAAGCTCCCCCCTGTGGCACGTCTGAGAATTGCACTTGAAACATTAAAGAGAATCCATGGGACCAAAATATCATAACTGTCACCAGCACGAAGTGTGGAAACCTTTTGTTTTTACTGGACATATATTCTTTGGACAAAAAGGAAACAAAGTCCACTGGAAAGAGAGCTCACGAGCTCATGAAGCAGCAGGGAGTGGGGCAAGGTGCAATGGCGCCCCCCCTGTGGGCAGAACATCACACTGCGCATAGCATATAAAACAGCAGGCATGGCAAGACATCAGGCAGGAAGTCAGGAGCAGGACAAATTAGCCCAGCAGATCAGCTTGTTGCGGATACATGATTGAGAAGACCAAGCAGAAATTTCTGTTCTCCATTTGGAGATAGATGACGCACCATCAGAGCCCCTCCTTGCCGTAGGTCTCCAAAAATCCACCGAGAAGCAGGAAGCCTCCACCAATCCCAAGAAAAATGCAGCTTCAGCCCAGAGACAAGTTACACCGTCAGCCCCAAAATAACAGAAAGTTCATGGAAAAACCAAGGGCCTGCATCCAGGAAGTGATGTCGCATCATACAGGAATCCGAGCGCATGCGGCAGGGTAAGGGCTGAGGCTCATTTCAGCATCTCTTTCACAAAGGATGTATTCCATAAAAAATTTTCATAACAGAAATCGCATAAGGCCTACAGCATGTTGTTCCGGTTTGCATAGTGCTGGTGGTCAGTATTAGTAAAGTTACACAAACACTGACCTACCAACCTTGGGAGTACCACAATGTTGACACTCTCGCAGACTCATACTCGCTTGGTGGGCGTGACCGGAGTGTTGGAGGGGCAGCAATTGATGACTGGCAGGACGCTCGGCCAATCATTTCATTTGATCCGAATTAAATTATTGGTCTGACTTTTCTTAGAATCATATGAGAATATGAAGAGTTTCTATACCCTGTGGATTTCTCACCTTTTTGTGTGCTTGTTAAAGAATTTGTATTCTGTATACTTCTGTATCTATTATTTATTACTTTAGTTTTAGTTATCTGTGGACCAGCAACCTAGCTCAAAATATCAAACATAGTTCCTCATCTACAATCACATTTACCAATCTGCAACCAGTGGCATATTGCAAAATTCTCCTGGAAATGATCGCAGTCAAATTACAAAATAATTATAATCATGGCCAATTATATATAACTTCTTGAATTTCTCCTTTTTCAACACTTTGCAAATAAAATTGTGCAAATTATACTGTTAAAGCAACAAAACAGCCTAAATTTTCAGCACCATTTATACTGCTGAGGTGGTGTGTCTAAAATCAACTCCTCTGTGACATCAACATAGAGTTATACCAGGTATAATTAACCTTGTCTAGCTTACGTTGTGTAGAAAATGCTGTTACGGCGTGGTGAACTTTGCTTTACTAATTTAGCATGATGCGGTATCAGATATCACTTTCTTGTACCTCAAAACTGTTCTTCCCAAATCCAACACGACAGTACTTTGCCAACTTACTTTGAGACCTATGTGTGTAGTATGTGTGTATTTTTTCCCTCCCAGATCAGGGCTGCAGTTCCGTTCGCTCTTGTACCCGTAGCAGTGTATATGTTAGTATCATTTTAATCTGACAAAGGGGGGGGGTGCCTTTTTTGGTATAAAATGGTGATATAACTTTCAATATAATATTCACCCATCCAGCTTTAAGGAGTGCCGGGCGGTTCGCCGCTTGCCATGTGCTAATGTTAAACAGCTCCTAACGTGTCAGTTGCGAGTAATATGCGTAATTCTCACCTCCAATCGTTTACTATCGCTATTCTCGTGCTGTGTATGCAGCCCTGGCCCTCCTGCTCAAGGCTGAAACAGCAGCCAGCAAGAAGCGTCAGCGTGAGCAGCTGCTTCTCGCGTACTTTAGAGCAATAAATCGTACCGGTGCACTTTGGTGCAAAGATGTGTGCAGGTCCGTAGGCCTGTAGATATAATGAATATGCACGTTTCTGGGCGTGGCCTGTGTGGGCAGCTCCATGGCATGCTTCTAGATCCTGAGGCATCGTCATTGTTCCGTTCCATCAAATGATTTTGGAGATAAGGATGTTGGATGGCTGGTGTTGCCTCAGGTCCAGATCTCCATGGGTACCATGGCCTCCTTGGAGCCCACCGAGGGCAGCAGGTTCTGCTCGCTCAGGAAATGTAGGGGGAACTGGACCAGAAAGCCACGGATCTTCTTGAGCTCCTCCTGGGCTCGACCTGGGTCTTCCTTGTCCAGGCCCGGCTTAGACAGGAAGGTCTCCAGCTCCACCATGTTTCTTACATCACTGGAGGGCAGGCAGCGGAACACCTGAAACAAGACAGGATGTGATGTCAGGGACAGCCAGGAAGTGAAGGCAGCATTTTCCCAACCCAGTCTGGGGGACACCCAGACTGTCAACATTTTTGCCAGCAAACTAAGAACAGAGAATAGCTGGTATTTTTTATGTGCACTGTGTGGGGGTCCTCGAGGACTGGGCTGGAAACACTGATGTAAGGAACAGCCAGAAAGTGACAGGAGGTATCTGACATTTACGGCAACAACATCCACCATGACACGCGAGCCAAGAATACAGCCTACAGAAGTTCCAGCATCAGAGAAACCTGTCCCATGGCATAAAAAGGGAGTGAAGCTCACGTACCTTCTGGTAGATGGTTGCATTACGGGCTGCAGTCGCCATCCACACCTCTTTGTAGAAGCGGTCGCTTACAGGGTCGGACACATCGATGGAGGGGTCCGTGAGAGCGCCCAAGATGATCCTGTGGGGCAAACATTCGTCAGGTGATCGCCTAGGGGTACAGGATTCATGACATCCAACAGCCAAGAGCCCTGGGTGAATGGGGTCATCCAGCTCATGATGGGGTCGTGACCCACCTGAAGCTTTCCAGACGCAGCTGCAGGCCGAACCTCCCCGCCTGGTACTCCTGGCCATCCATGACTGAGGCCACCGTCTCTGTGTCCTCCATGATGACAGCCACCTCGCTGTCACGCTTTCCCAGCATGCTCCGGTCATTGATGTTGGCTGAGCCTGGCAGGAGGCACGGATTCGAGGGAGGCCCCATGAGTGATAGCCTCACTCCCCTCAACCTCACAAACACACATGGAATCTTAAGGTCCAACTGAAGACCCAAGGGCTACCAGGTGACCCTCGTGCTTTAAGACTCCACATGGCAACATTTCATGGATAAAAGTCCCCTCACGAGCTGGACCTGCAGTGCACTATCCTGACAGTAGGGGGCGCAGTCAAATCACGACAAATCAGCTCCGACCACGTAAAGCATATGATGGATAAAATATAAATGGGGTGTAACTGCACATCCATTAATAAAATGTGCCGGAGCATTAGCTTCACTTACAGCCATTGATCGTGAAAGCTGCACCCTTCTCTCGTGTCAAGGGTGCGAGACACACTATCTGTGGTGAATTATTCACCGGATCAGCCAGGCCAGATTCACACCCACACAACAGGAATGCAGACACAAGGGCTGGGCAGAGGGAATCCTCAGGGAGTAAAGACACAGACCAGCCACCCTGGGAGTTACCACCCTCCTCACCGATAATGACAGTGTTGTCGTCAATGATGAGCATCTTGCTGTGCACGTATATGAGCTCCGTCACCAGACGACCCTCCAGCTCGGCGTGGGTTCGTAATCCACCAAAGGAGATGTAGTTAATCCACTGGTCCCCCACTGCGAGACAGAGAAGATGTAGTTAATGCACTGCCCTCTGTGGGATAGAGGAGATCTAGGTAATGCACTGCCCTCTGTGGGACAGAGGAGATCTAGGTAATGCACTGCCCTCTGTGGGACAGAGGAGATCTAGGTAATGCACTGCCCTCTGTGG
>JABFEA020000085.1:24840654-24852559 GCA_019775915.2 Cyphomyrus plagiostoma
TTCCCCTGTGTACAGTGAGGAATCACCTCCCTCTGTTCCCCTGTGTACAGTGAGGAATCACCTCCCTCTGTTCCCCTTTGTACAGTGAGGAATCACCTCCATCTCTTCCCATGTGTACAATGAAGATTCACCTCCATCCATCCTCCATCTGCTCCCCTCCAACAGAGAGTGTGCTCCTCTTAACACGCCCCACACTGGGCCAGCTGCTGCCTGCCAAACCTCTCACTGACTCCTGTCAGTCTAAATCAGATTAGGAAGTTTGCTCCCCCACTAGGGTAGCATCAGCATAGTGACATGCTACCTGCCTGGGTGAGTTACACAGCCAGAGCCCCCTGCTGGCCAACAAGGTGCAGTGACAAACAGAAACCCATGATTCAGCATCGACAAGTGACTGGAGTAAAACAGAGAAGTCAGATGACACAGAGCGAAATGGTCACACGACTGGAAATCCATAGATAGGTAACCTTGGATGCAGTGCAGCGATCCGTCTTCACCCCTGATTGTGAAAGTCTCCCCTGGATTCACCTGGACAAATACGACCTGTGAGGAATAAGGTAAAGTGGTCAGGAAGGACAGTGACCATAAAGCAAAGCGGGTGACAGGAAGGGACAGGCACTCACCTGCTGAGACGCCTCCTGGATGAGCTCACAGGGCATCATGTGAGCCCCGCCACCAATCAGGGCTGGCAGCTGCAGTGCCTGGTCCGCCATCATCACAGCAAGAAATGTTCATCGGCGGCCCTCCCTGCTCCGCCCACCTACAAAGCAGCCAATCAGAGAGAACAAAAGTAACAAGGACTCAGAAAGAAGAGCCAGACCGGGAGGATATACCATACCCGTGTGTAGAACGGCCAATCAGAGAAAGGTAAAGCAACACAGAGGTAAGCGGAAAGAGCCAATCAGAGATGTGACACTTCCCCAGAATGAGACCTGGTGGATGCAGACGCATTGGAGAGTCTGTAGCGTAACCTTAACACTCCCTGACAGCAGACTATATATTTGAAAACACACGTCCTTACCGCCTATGCACCCAGGGCATGCTGGGAGTGTGGGACCGAGGTAGCCCCTGACTCCAAAAGGGCTATCTACATAGAAGGGCTATTTACATAGAAAACCACACACCCCCCCCCCTCAGAGACTGGAGGATGTGGAAGCATGATAGTTAAGAACCTGCTTGTCATGCAGGTTTCAGCCCCACCTGTATAACACCCTGGTAATTAGAGTTTCTGAAAGTCTGCACTAAACACTAAACAGTTACCTGCCCCCCAACCCACTCTCTGCAAATGCCAGCTGACCCATATCTGGGTCCCGACTCTGCAGTCTCGGTTAATCCCAAATCCTCATGTAGGAATCCAAAGAGTCATATTAAACTTCTACTTTACTGGTCTGTCTCCCATGCTTCCCCTTCCAGATATGCCTCTTTTAATCAGCTTCATCACCTAAAAACTGGCACAGCGACATCCCTGATCGCCAGCTCAGGGACTGTTCCCTCTTGATGTTCTTGAAGGCATCCATTACACCTGGAGAGCAATGTCGCCCTTAAGGGAACCCTCACCCTGCATGTGTACAGCAGAAGGGAAGGAGAAATTTTTAGGGGGACAAGAAAGTCAGAAATGGCAAGGAATTGAAACAGCCACAGGCACTGGTCACATGGCCCCAAATGTCTGCTAAGCCATTGGCTGGGATCAGGGGTAAGAGGGTACCGTAAATCCAAAACTCATAAAGGAGCGTGCTTTAATTCCGGTCCATGCGGAAGCCTCAACTGGGGTGGCATCAAGGCAGTCCTGGGCCAGTATGGCTGGGATGCCAGCAGAGGTGAGGACAAGGCAGAGGTCGAGCCGGCAGGAAGCAGGAAGGGCACCAAGTGATGCAATCCCATGCCAAACACTACCCTCCCCCCCCCCGGATGCACATCATCCAGGTGCAGATTCAAATGGACTCCCCTGGCAACACATCCTACACAGAGGCAGCTGCTGGGGGGGTGGGGGCGGGGATCCGGGGCAAGGAAAAATACAGCCATAAAGCCAGGCATGATGACGCAGGGCTGCCTCTCACAGCAAACACACCTGCAGCAGCTTAAAGGGCGCACTAAGGGCGCACTAAACACCACAACTTATTTACAGCCAGGCCCTGTGACTAATGGCCCACAGCGAAGAAGAGCAGGACCTGCTGGTCGCCTTTCAGCCGAGACCTCGACAACCAAGCAGAACATCTCACATCCTGCTAGGGGAGGGGGACGCCACTCCAGCCTTCACTAGGGGACAGCGCTACAGTCAACGTCACCGACTGAGAGCTGCCGGCCCTGGTGTTGCACCCTGCAACGGGATAATACACCCCGCAGTAAAGAGGTGCTACGAAAGGAGAACAAAACTTAAAAATAAAACCAACAAATTGCCCCCATCCCCCGAGCGGCTATATAATATCCTGTTTTTTCTACAGTTGGGGCCATAAGTTAACATGTTAAATCTCAACAAAATACCATTAGATGTGTGTAAGTAAACCTAAAAATATTTTTTTCCTCTTTTCATTAAAAGCAAGCAAAAAAAGAGAGTTCTGTGTTCAGGCAGGGCGTATAAATACCTGCATCACAAGACTGCGCACCTGTGTCATGTGAGCATGCGTGAAAATGAAAGCATCTAAGTAAAACAAGGAATTAAAAAAGCGCAAAAAAATAAATAGAATCCAGAGAAAGTGTGGAAGAGATGAGTGTATAAGCAGCTACAAAGAGACTAACATATTATTCAGAGACTGGAAACGCACAGACGAACAAAACAGGTATTACTACGAAAACTCGCTAATTTAATTTTATATTTCAGATTATAGCCTAATGGCATGTATGAGGAAGTTATTTCGCCTGACCGAGGTGCTGTTAATGTCTTCCTCATCAGCTGCCCAAGAAACTATTTCATTATCATCAAACAGAGCTTACAGAAGACAGCTACACAGACCGAAACAGGCACACGCAGAGGACATGTCGGGATTTGAAACATTTGGAGAAAAATAAAGTCATATGTGTCTGGAATCTGAGGAATGTTATGTGACCCATATGATGTGGGATCAAACTTTCCTATTAGTTATGTTCCATATTATACAAAGTTCATTCTGCCTACAAAATATCATAAATACAGCGGAATTAAAAGTCTGATGGTATTATATAGGTATTATCAATGTGTATATAATCTTATCCATGCGTTTGTGTACTACGGGATTACATAATCTATATGATATAGATATTATTTACATTTCTTTATGGTTTTCATACTGCTGATAAGACAGCAAAGCCCCCATCCCGAAACTCTGTGTATTTGCTGTTTTAACTACAATTAACGGTCAATGACGTCGCGGACAAAGCGCAGAGTTGAAGCCACTTCAGGAATGCATCTGCGCGGATCAGAACCCGGACAAACGGAGCCTCCGGCACCGACATCGGCTGTCTCAGGGCGCAACCTAGCGTCTCCTCTGCGATCAGCCACAGGGCTGCAGTGATTTATGCGCATCCATACGGACGTTGCTTTTATCTGGTCTGAAAAACAATCAGACACATATCATTGTTATGCAAAAAGAGAGGCCAGCGTTCTAAAGTTTCCCCTTTTCTGAACTGCACAATTCCGGCGCTTTCCCTGCAATCCGGGGATACTCTGTGAAGCGCAAAATTGATATACTGAACAGCTGATCTCCAGCGACGCCCTGGTAGTGTAGTTCTGAGAAAGCAAATTTATTATAATCCAAATGACACATGGGAACGTAGATGGGAAAAGCATTGCGCATTATGCTTTAACGCAGCTAGGCTCTGCATCCCGCTTGACCATCATCCATTAAGCCGGGATGCCGATCGGTCTAATTAAAAAAAATATTATAACAACATATAGATAGTAAAAAGGAAACGTTACAAAGCTATCTGATGCGCTCATTGCTTTTCACGGAAAACCATACTCTGAAAGGCTGAAAGCAGTTTGGTTTCGCTTTTCGCTCCATCTGAACTAAGGCAGCCGGTGTCTCCCGATCCGCAGAGTGAAGAAGTTCACGGTTTCTAAACCGTCAGTCGTATAAAATTTAATCAGGTTGTAAAGTATTAAACGTATGGATGTCTTACCTTTGTGCACTAAAACTGTCTGCAAAGACACTTATAATTTCCCTACCCCCGCCAGACTCCAGCAATTCCTGCCTCTGATTTCGCTCTGAACCACTCGGTGAGAAATTCAACCATAGTACATGGCAACCCGGCCCTACCGTAAGTCCTCTAGTATAGCGGACGGTCGGACGATGACGCGTAAATACTGTACGGTTTAAAGTATGCCCAGTTAGTGCGAATACTACAACGCGGGGGGGGGGGTCAAAGAAGGGGAAATCCCCCGCAACTCTGACGTACAATTTTCGCCAAAAGATAATTAGATAAAATAATTTTCACTGAGACTACAACGGGCGAGATACTTCGTTTACTTCATTCATGTTCACTATCACACTGATTGTCTCATTTTCACCAAAAGACATACTACCACATAAACAGAAACAAAAACGGGATACTTTGAAAACAGGTGTAACACTAAAATAGCATCACAATGGTTATCAGTGTGTAAGAAAAATGGTCCATTGGAAAGGGTCTACACATTTTTATGTCTCCAAGGAAGGGACAATAAAAAACCCCTAAGGCTTTTCAGATGCCCCTGTGCAAGGCTGCTGGGTTAGTCACCAAACCTGGAAATGGACTGCAAGGCTCCTCTGACAAGCTGAAACCAATGGCTGGAAGAGCCAGGTTCGAGGGGTGGTGGGCACAGGCCAGGGATTCAGCACAGTGCTGTCACAGGTGAGGGGTGTCATAGGCTGTGTGCAGGTCTGACTGAGGGTGGGGATTGCAGAACTTTATGGGTCAAATTATGGTCAAGGTGCCTTTGGGAGGCGGGAGGTACAGTCCATTACAGCAGGGCCAGGTCATGCTTTTCAAGGGCCCCAGGCAAAGCTTTACAAGAAATTTGGAGGGAAACTGATAATCATTTCACTTCCCCTGCAAATCAGGTGAGTTGGGGGCCCTAAGCAACTGCCTATTCTGCCTACAGCTTGAGGCAGCCTTGTAGATGACATAAATACAGGGATCCTCCGCCTATCACGAAAGTTACATTCCAGACCCATTAGCAATAGGTGAAAATCTGTGATATAGAAAGACCATATAAATAAATATTTTTTATAGATTAAGCCTTAAAATACCCCTCCCACATGTGTGAAACACATGTAAACTTATTAAAACACACTTTGTAAATACATATGATGTGTGGATGTCGGGCTAAGGATATGAATAACGTAATAATAATAATATGTAATGTATATGTATATATACAAACATCACAGAGAACTGTGATGTGTCTGTGAAAAATCTGCAATATAGCAGAGGTGTGATAGCTGAACCAGGATATAGCAGGGGATCATTGTATCTTTATGACTTTGCCCAGGCCTCCTTATGGCGACTGGGTCTTAGGCAGCTGCCGGTTTTGCCTGTGCCTGGATCTGGTCCAGCTCTTCAGGTAAAACACTCAAGAACAAGAACATAAAGATAAGGTGGACTTTAGAAACCAGGCAGTTCGATGTCTGTATGGCAGTAAACACACTTGTAAAGTGATAAAGCTGATTTTTTTTATAAGATCAAAGGCTTCTGCGAGGTTTTGGTGGGAAAGGCCATGGCGTGTGTGCAATTCAGCGTGAGGTACTGGATGCCTCCTCACCTTTTGAAACACAGGAGGACAAAAAAAGCAGTCAGGAGAAAACAGGATGCAGAGCGACTGTCATCACGTCAGGTTGTGGATGTTTCCACGCTGAGTCATGGCTTTGATGCGTCGCGCCGGCCGCGCAGTGGATTCACTGTCTCTACGTGCGTCTGCTCTGCATGCACAAGTAAAAGGCGCGAGTCCCGCCCACGTCACCGTGACGTCACACACCTGGAATACTGCCCCACACCACCGTTAGTGATTCCCACAGGCCAAAAATGTGATTCCCACAGGCCAAAACGGATACAGCTCTGTTACCGATTAGGTCAAACAGATTTCAGTAAAATTTGAACGGCTGCACTATCCTTGGGACTGAAACAGGCAACCTTCCACTCTGGTGTCTTCCCGTTAGGGTGAAAATTCAGGAGCGGGACGGCCCAGGCACAAGTAAATTCACCTGAATCTGGAGATATTTAGTGCTACTAGTGGCATGTGCTTTGAAGAGGTGCCAACAGGGGGCAGAGTGGTTAACGCAGTGATATAAAATATTTGACAGCTCAGATATCTGGAGATACCTGGACGTAACATGTAACCATTTAGAGTCTCCTGTGAGATACTCCGAAAGTCATAAAAATGTTCGGGAAGGACTTTTCTGGAAGGTACAGAGGAAGGTCTGAATAATTAGATGGTCCAATAACTAAATACCCCATATTCTGAAATGCTAAGTGAAACATCTGCAAGAGGAGATACAGAGATTGCTGTCTTTGACCTAAAGGTCAATCTCTGTGGTTACCAAAGAAGAACTGCTAATTCTTCTCTCTCACATTTCCATTTTTTCGGAGATATTTTGGAAAGTGAAATGTCCTTCACAGCACTCATTCCATCTCTGAAATCATCCAGACATGTCGTAACCAAGTCTGTTTCCGTGGTGATGTAATTACCACGGCAACACCTTGGTAAACCATTCACGCCCTGAATGGCATGTCCATGAGCAAGTGGACATGCCCTGGTGGTGTCTGCTGTGTGCTCTCCTTCACTGCCGTCCATTTGTTACCGAACCTTTCGGTTGCCTCTCCCCAATCCCTCTGGTAACATCACATGCTATGACAAACAAACATGATACATGGCATCCACAGTCGAGGGCCGCAATGGACCCAAATAACAGTGTAATCAATCAACAAAGCATCAGCCCCTGGAGATGCTCAGTAGGTGCAGCACTCTGTCTTGGGGGGGGGGGGGGTTCCAGTATCCTTCAAATGGGGCCATTGTACAGCGCCCCTGTGTGGCTGCAGCCTTTATTACAAGGGGAACATGAACACAAACACTTGTGAACACTTGCAGTTTATATAAAATGTGTGAAGCCTGTGTAATTATCCTGATTAACATATCAATGGCCCAAGTTGATGTTTACGCATGGATATGTTGCTTCCTCATGCGCACCATGCAAAACACAAGCAAATCCTGCCACACGCAAATTCTGCAAGCGCAACATCACAGGAGAAAAGGAAGCAATGTATGTAAACATAGTAAAACTGCATCCAGTACACTATAGACAGTGACATATAACACGAGCCGTGAAAGGGCACTGTTCCTTTTTCAGGAGAGTCGTGCACTCACCTGCTTGACCCCGTGTGACGTCAGGGTGGCTTGGAAAGTCGACTCTCCTGCTCTGCCTGGCATTTGTGCTGAATTTCAGTTTTACTTCTGCCAAACTGTTTTCAGTTCCATCACCGACATCCTTTGAGCGGGTTTCTTAAAGGGCCAGTCACACTGCAGACAGCTTCCTTTCCTATGTCATCCTGTTCCTCCTCCTGCGAGATACTTTGCTTTTGCTGTGTTTCATTCCAGAACACAGTACCACAGTCACTTTCAGGGCCGTCACACTCATTGACCAGTTTCTGTTCCCCCTAACGATGTTTTTAAATGCAGGGATGATTGTCACTAATGCATGAACAGAAGTCCATCCTTATGGCCCATACAGGGAGTCATGACCGATGTCCTCCTGGCTCCATTGGTCAGATAACCTGAAGACTGACCTTTAAGGTACACATCATTAACCCAGAACACACTTATAGCATCTTTAAAGTTACCTGCAGTTCGTCAGTGTCCACTAAACAATCACACATTGGTACAACAACAGAAATCCCTTTGAACCACAGTTACCCTAGTTAACACATTCTGCTGGTATATTATGCAAGAACACATAACATATTATGCTATTTACACCCCCTCTGTCCATCACAGTGGCAAAAAAATCATCCAGTTCCCCTGTAATTGGGTCACAGCGATCTTGTACCTTCATTCCCATTAAGGACATTTTTAAAAAGAAAACAATCCAGTCCATGGCTTCTTGCTGCTCTTGGTGTTACTGTGAAAGTTTTCCTCCACATCGCTTCAGCTGGAAATTTGACAGCGTAGTACCAAAAACTGCCGCTAGGTGCCAGGCTCCACCCATTACCACTGACCTAATGTTCTGAAGTAGTTTAAATATTCTGAAACAATGGTGGGTTTGTGATGCATACAAATCAGGAAAACTCACAGCACAAAAAAAGTCTTCTGTTAGGCCCACAGGTCAACTGCAGACCAACGAGAATGTACAGAAAACTGTCAGAGTAGTTAAAAACATTAAAAACAGGATGCTTCCCTTTTCTGTTAATCAGTCAGCACCACACAGTGTATTTGTGCTTCAAATTTGTCTTGGATTGCATGTTGCACATTTGCGTTTGTGTGTGGGGAGCATTTGTAGCACGTGGCATGTTTAATCAGATGTAACTGGCTTTGGGGCGTCACTCGCTGTTTCCAAGGAGACCGCCACTGTCTCAGACTCTGTGTCACCCTCCGAAGATCTGTGGGGACAGACAGAAGGAAAGATGACAGAGACAAAGAGAGAGATCTCCGTGAGAATAAACAGCCAGACTGTAAAACATAAAATAAATTTCATCCATCTGCTAGTTCTGTTCAGGGTCATGGGGAGTCCGGAGACAATGGGCACAAGGCAGGAAACCACCCAGGGTGGGGCACCAAACTGTCACAGGGCACAAGGCAGGAAACCACCCAGGATGGGGCACCAAACTGTCACAGGGCACAAGGCAGGAAACCACCCAGGATGGGGCACCAAACTGTCACAGGGCACACACACCTACAGGCAATTTGGAAATTCCATTTAACCTCAGCATGTGGGGGGGAATCTGGAGGGAACGGAAACTGGAGGTAACTTACAACTCCACACACGGAGCCATGGTGGAGAATCGAACCCTGGTCCCAGAGGTGTTACGGAGCAGTGCTAATCAATGCACCATACCCCTGCATCCATCCATCCATCCATTCATCCAATCCTTCTATGCATCTATCCATCCATTCATCCATCCTGCAGCTGCCTTTCCTACACATGAAAACGCAAATGAAAACACACTCATCCTCCAGATGCTCGCTCTCTGACTCCTCCGCTACCAGGACCTCGTATTCTTCTGCGGCAAAGCGGCACCAGTCAGAGACTTCCCTCCCAGCACGCTCCACCTCCTGCAGGGGGGATGGGGCAATTAGCGGAGAGACATGGCCCAGGTTGTATGGCACCGAGGCACCACAAGCTTGTGAGCTCACCTTGTGAATGGCAAAGGGGTCCCTCTGCTCATGCTCCAGGTACTTCTCTAGGCTGAAGAAGGTGTCATAGAAGACATGGGCCATGCCACACCGCTTCAGGTCCTGGAGGGTGATCATACCTGCAATGGGGGACGACGACACTGAAGCACACGTCGTGTGGTCGGATCACAGCATTACGAATGGTTACCATGATTGTGGTCAGTACGACCTCTGTGAGACCATGGGCAGTCTGTGGTAAATGCTAACCCGGCCGCTGGGGTCTGACCAGGTCCAGCACCTGGCACATCAGGTCATGGAAGGGCAGCGGGTCAACGCCCATGGCCTCCAGGCGCTGACTCTGTTCCTGGTAGAAGTGCTCCAGCTCGTACATGGACAGGACACCATCGCCATCCAGGTCCATGCAGCGGAACCAGTATTCCACACTGCAGTTCACAGACAGGGGTGCTGTGGTATTACTGCATGGTTATCCAGGGCAGGGAGATAAATGGCTGGCAGAGGCATTTAGAGCCCTCAACCATGAGGCCCCACCTACTCTCCCCCAACTCACTCGGAGCAAGTTCAGTGCAAGGTACACCATGGCCCTGATTCCGCTAGCACTACTCCTTAGGTAAACTGCCCCCCCCCCATAGTGATTACCTGGTTGGGGTCTTCTTGTCCTCCTCAGAGATGAGGAACCACACAAACTCCGCATAGCTCATTCTGTGCTTGCTCTGGCCTGAGCTCCCCCTAAAGGCAAGGACAGGAAATGTATGTTATTCGTTCTTAATGTCACATATCTGACAATTTGCTTTATTAATCAGGAGTTGCAGTGACAATCCTCTGCGTGTATTACTGGGGCCTGTGGGACTGGAAGAGGATGTCTGTGGTGTACAGGACATACCGGCTGACAGCCCCGGAAAACAGACGCTCTACGATTCTCTCTGATGAAGCTGTCAGAAGGAACAGAGTGAGGCAACGTTTAGCTTCCTGAGGATGGCCATAATGACGGTAACGACCACCTTGCTGATGTCTCAGCCCGCTTACCATGGTAGTTATACTTCGCCAGGTCCCTGTGGTCTATCAGCAGGTTGTGGTCCGTGTCCAGCTCCCAGAACTTGCAGTAGATGACATAGAAATGTTCGTAGGAAAAATAGTCGGTGACCTGATTGATGTCAGACTCCTCCTCCAGTGCAGCCAGGGTCTGGAGCGAGAGGGGAGGAGTGCGTGACCCAGGAAGGGGCTTTGTAAACAGGCAGGATTATTGATAACCCTGGGGGAGCAGCAAGCAGGAAGTCATACCTCCAGGAAGTTACTCCTCCTCAACTCATTGGCTGTGATCCTCCCTGTCCAGGAGCGGTTGACTGTGTAGAAGATCCGTTGGATCACCTGTCAGGGACAGACTGTTAGTGGACGGAGTTTAAATCCTGCCTACAGACAGGAGGTACCGATAGTTAGCATGATGCCATGCAGCTGGACTGACAGCAGTGGCTGTCAGCCTCCATCCACAAGGGGGCACCGTGCGAAACTTACTGTGGTTATATAGCGGGAATGAAATTCGGGTGCGTCCTTCAAAAACGTCAGGCCAGGGTGACTGTTTACTATGTCCTGCAATCATAGGAAAAACTACACTTTAAGCTCTTTAATTGCATTTTAGCTGAGTTATTAGTCTGGAAAACTGTTTTTTGCTGTGATAGAGCTTTCGTCTCAGGGGGCACCATATGCAAACTAGTACCAACATCAAGGTGTTGATGGTGGATGTGACAGTTTTTCTCCCACTGAGGTCATGAGCAGGTGTAGGAGGTGTAGGAGTTCATAAGCACTGCTGTATGACAACTGGTGCTCAGTAAGTCTACCTGGCAAAGGCACTGATTCATGAGCTTCTGTGTCTCACACCTGTAACAAAAGGACGAAATCCTCTTGCTCCACGTAAGTGTAGTCTGGTTTGGCCAGAAGGTACACAAACTTGGATGAGTCATCATGACATCGCAGCGACAACCTGACAGAAAAGAGAGCACCATCAAACAAGGATATCCCCCATCTCCAATGGCGTCGTCAAGGGTGACGTTGAGGCATTTCCTAATACAATGCCACGCTGTACAGACTGAGACTGAAATTCGTCGGCTGTTCTTCTCATCCAGATGTTTCCATCCCAAAGCTCCTCTATCTGACTCCTGAACTTCACTGTCATCTCCAACCCTTAGGTTCTGCCCTGCTGAGCTGGATGGGAGCCAATAGGGAACATGGAAGGGCTCCTTACTTCCTCCATGTCTCCATCAATGAGCAGGCAGAGACAGAGCCGGCCTTCCCTCCGCCAGCGCTGTGGAACAGCGGGGCCTTCCAGTAGAGTGGGTAGCCACATGCCTGAGAGAGACAGAGATAAGGCTACATGGTCATCAGCACCCCCTGCCTCCTCATTCTGTCTGTGTATACACGTATACATGTATACACACACAGTATATTCACATAAAAAATATACACATAAGAATATAACATCTGCATAAAACATACACTTAGGAATATAGCTTAAATAATACTAATTAAATTTTTTTTTTTTTAAAGATTTGTTTTTATTAACATAATTACTTACAAGATGTAAACAGAGTGTATAAAGGATCTACAGTTTGTTACATT
>JABFEA020000085.1:24852659-24869443 GCA_019775915.2 Cyphomyrus plagiostoma
GACTTAAACTCCACGCACCTGGAGATATACCCCAACATCCTATTGGCCTTTTTTACTGCTTCCCCACACTGGCGAGAATGGCACATGGAAGCATCAACATATACACCAAGGTCTTTCTCATAATCAGTTACAGTTATTTCAGTAGGACCCTCACAGGCGAAGCTCACAGGCCTTAGTGGGGACTGACACACAGAAATCCATCATGGAACTTCACAGACTGGCAGCTAACCGATGCCAGCTAGCAGTGGGCGCACCTTGGTGATCTTGTCCATCTCCCGCATGGTGGCCCTCTGCTCCCCCAGCTCTGTGAACACCGCCTCGATCTGGGATGTGCTCCGATCCAGGTCAGTGCTGAGGGCCCTGGGGACCCCATTGGGGAAGTGGAAGCTGAGGATGATGCCCCGTGCGACCTCTCCTACAGGGGGAGCCGTGTGGGGAATGGGCCTGGCATTCTCATCGCTCTGTGCATATGAGACATAGAGATTGAAAGGGGAATGGAGATACAGAGGAGGACTGAGGACGTGATCAATTCTAAGGAATCAGTACATCAGTACAGTTACCATGGCAATTCCAAGTAGCCTTAGCACTGGTCTTCAAGACCCTCCACCGACTCTCCAGTACAGTCTAGATCAAGGGTGGGCAATCTTATCCAAATAGGGACGGCGGATATGCGAGTTTTGGCTGCAAATCCCCAATTATGTTACTAATTAAAAGACTGATTGACTTAAGAGTCCTCATGCCTGGGTTTTAACCTTAAAGGTTATCCCAAAAATCCACATACACACTGGTACTTTGTAGAAAAGATTGCCCACCCCTGGTCTAGATCATGCCTTAACCTTGTGTACATTGTGGAACGCACCTTGATTCTGGATATGGTGTGGAAATCACCGCAACCCTAGGTACAATGCGGAATCCAACTTAACCCTGGGTGCAGTGTGGAATCTACCTTTACCCTGGGTTCAGTGTTGATCCCACCTTAACCATGGGTTCAGTGCAGAATCCACCTTAACCCCAGGTACAATGTGGAATCCAACTTAACCCTGGGTACAGTGTGGAATCCTCCTTAACCCAGCCTTGGCATATATGCATAGGGAAGGCCCAATGTTTTTCAATGATTAATTTCACAGGACCTGCTGCAGATCAACCACAGAACCATAGAATTCTGAGCTACAGCTCCTCAGTAGAGATGCTGTCACCTCACTACCACCTAATGGGGAGCCCCTGACCTTTGCAATGTACCGGTGCCTGCGGCATGGGCAGGACTGCATCATAGCATCCATCTCACCAGCTTTGCCACAATGCTCACCTGCCTATAGTTTCCCTGTTACATCAGCCTGGTAGAAAACACAGGGTTCACTACTGCAGTGACACAGTGTCCCATGACCTGTGATCAAAGCACTGCTTATATCCCACAAAACCACCATTTCAGGACTGTCTTCAAGGACACTGGGGCATGGACACACACACACACACACACACACACACACACACAGATGATCTAATAGCAATGCATTGGCTTGGCAATCAATATAAAATGACTTTACTCACCTTCATGACTTCTGCAGCCTGCTGAATCTCCACAGACTTGTGTTCTTCACCAGTGGCCTCTGGTGGTGAAGGGTTTACCTTGTCAGTACCCACAGTGATGGATATGGTGTCCTGCAGCAGCTTTGTTGACTCTGGTTCCTGCGTGGGAATCCTGGTCCCCGAACTGATGGTCACACCACCTTCTGATGGCCCCTGAGCAAAGCTTTCAATTTGCTCTAGAATCTGCAGAAGCAGAGCATCATCCTGATCCTTCATTTCTTCATCATGGCTGGCTTGGCCACCAGCAGGCCCTTTGGGCAGACCCTCAGGCTCAGCTGGGGCCTCTTGGAGAGCGCCACCTCCTGCCAGTTCCTTACTGTCTGAGGTTGTACGCTGGAGGTTATCTGTCTGTTGGCCATAGTTTCTGAACCTTGGCTTCTCGTCTGTGTCATGCTGCTCTGAATCCACTGGCATTTCATCAGTTTTGTCATCGGTAGCTCCTCTACAACTTGGTGTTGGAGACCTCACCCTCTCTGTGCCCTGGCACGTATCATATGGCCCTTCAGAGTGGGGCTGCTTGGTGTCCATCACAACCATGGTCTCCTCCCAGGTATTCTGTGGTATTTCAGCTTCACAGGTGCTTTCGTGCGTACTGAGGTCTTCCTGCTTTATCAGAGCCTTAGCAGCAAATCCTACAGAATCTAGAAGTGAATTCCCTGCCCCTTGGATTTTGTTGTCCATCACCTGAAGATCACGGGGCTCCTTGTCAATGTACAGAAGCTCCCCAGTTTTCTCATGGTTCTCAACAGTGATGCTGCTTACATTGCAATCAAGGGTGACAGCCAGGGAAGTCACCCCAATATCCCCATGATGCTGTGCCCCATTTTCTGATGGAGGAACCTGGAATGGCAGGCAGTGTGGCCCCTGGACCGAGTTCTCATTGCTGCATGGGACTCCGGTAGCCTCTTGGGCCTCATGAAGGGAAAGGTTTGGGTAAACTGTTTGAATTGAGGATTGGGAGCAGACAACATCCTCATACCTCGGGGGCTGTTCATGGTCTATGATGGAGCAGAGGGGGCTCTGCTGAAACCCATAGAGAGTACTGACCAGTCTGGACCAGTCACTGTGCTCCTGAACTCCTAGGAGTTCCTGCTCAAACCCAAAAGGCCACTTCTTCAGATGTCTAGAGAGCTGGTCCACCATTGTCCGGTAAATAATCTCATTCTCATGGTTCCCTCTGCCCTCAACAAGAGCCTTCCTCTTGATGCACTGCCGGATGATGTCAGTACACTTCTTGAGGTCATTGGAGCACTTAAGTAAAATGTTAAGGCAGGACCTGATGTCTTCTCCAGAGGTTCCGGCATCTACCTTAGTCAACTGCAGAATCTGGGCCATGAGGTTCTCCTCGATTGACGTGTCTGGTAATGAGGTAATAGTGATGCTGCTGTGCTGTTCCGGGGAGGTGTTCTGAGGGATCTCTTTTTGCAGGCCCTCTGGGAGTGTCATGGGAAGATGGGTGAATGGTGGGAGGTTCTCATCATTCTCACAGAAATGCCTTCCTGTAAAGTCCACATTATTGTACCTCTGACCAAGAGGATCCAGTCGGAGCTTCCTACCTGTCTGTAAGGGCATTTGATTGAAGGAGAACTCCTTGACCTTCCCACTAGCCAGGTTTATCGCATCCCTTGTAATATCCTTGAGGCTGAAGGGAGTGTGAACAGATGACCCCCTCTTCAATCCAGGAACAGTACGTGGCAAGTTTCTGCGATTCTTTTCTCCATTCACAGGCCTTTGGTGGCGTAAGTTACTTCCAGCTGTTTTCAGTGTAGTGGCTTCTGACAAAAATTCTTTAGAGCCAGTAAGTACAGGATCCACTGGCTCAAAACAGAGGCCCCGGTGAGCAGCCGTACACTCCAAGCCAAGCATCAGGAGGCTACAGGGTCCTTCGCAGTAGTGCACAACCTGCGGGTGACGCTGGTCCACCAGCACGCTATGGTAGTGGCTAACACTGCTGATCACGAGCCGGTATGTGGCCGCCATAGTGACTGAAAGATTTTCAGTGTCAAGCAAACAAAAAAAACAAGAAGCTAAATGACACTTAGAATTATCTCAGTAATGATGGAGGGGACAGGAGCTTGACACAAGTGTTATGCTACAACTTAGTTAGGACTCCATGTAATGTTAGATGTCGTGTTCTTTGCTGGGGTCTATCCACGGTGGCTGCATTCCTTCCTCTTCCATATCCGGAGACCTACATGCATAGCAGTGAATGTGGTCTGCAGTAGCCTCCTACATCCTTGTGTTCCTCCCTTCAAAGTAAGAGTCTGCTGTTAATGGGAAGCCACCTGTCAGGAAAGAAAGGAGAACTAAGATCAAGTGGCTGTTGAAAATTAAAAATAAGCCTGGATCAGAGCCACTGCTGAGGTTTAACAGTTTGTCAACATTTCCACTGACCCAAGCTCATATATGTAATAGCAACGTCATGGGCTTTTCTGAATCCATATGGGTTTCTGCCACAACTTACTCCTGACCTTTTTTGGAAACTGATATTTTTTTCCACAGCACATTTTCACTACTATGCAAAAAGCCCATTTGAATAAATTCCAATAGTTAGAGCAATTTATTAGAGCACAGGGGGTACTTGTGTATGGGGCTGACTTGTCTTCTGAAAAATATGAAAGTGAGGGGTCCTCTGCCCCAACAGTCACTAACCTTGGGGTACAAGGAGATGATCACAGGGTTGAGCGATAACTGTCAAGGAGTTGTGTCACAGCCTAGAACCACAATCGGATCACATGACATGTCTTTACAATGACAGCAACCCCACAGTTTATGGAACAGCGAGGACGAGAACGACCACCTCCTGAATCTAAATCTCATGACCTACTCGTTCGATCCTTGTGTGTGTCACGCCCCCTCATTATCTACGTGTACTACCCCGATTGTGATCACCTGTTTCCTGTCATTTTCGGCTTGTCTGGTGTATTTAGTCTGCGTCTGAGTTAGTTTTCCCCAGATCGGTCATTGATGTTTGTCTTGTGTTCCCTTATGTGAAATAAAACCCTGTTTTTTGGACTCCCATTTCCCGAGTTTGCTTCCCCGCTCCTCGCTTGTGCAATGGACATATAACACTAAAGACATCTCTGCCAGGCTTCGTACTCTCGGGAAGTCTCTCTGCATGGGAATCAGCGGGATAAATGAGAGGACTGATGCTAGAAAGACTTCTGAGTATTCTCACTATCAGGTTTGAAAATGCAAGGGCACCGTCTCCAAGGTCACAACCATCTTGAAGTCGCTACCCGGTTTCTAAGCATGGATCGACAGGTCAAAGTGCTTGCCTGACAACTTCCCTCACAACATCCTAAATGTATGCTGATACTGCTGTCAAAGACCCAACAGCAACACCTTTCCTGGGAAGGACCGAACATTCCAAGAGCCCCACACAACAGCAGTGCAGAGAGAATCCACTCTTTCAACATTCAGAAAGAGAAGGTGACCTCTGATTGGTCTCTTTGGCTTATTAGGCTCCCCGGTTAAGCTGGAAACATTGGTGCACAGGACAGCAGAAATGATCACTACTATATAGAATGAATTGGTTGCCATGGAAACAGAGCGAGGCTTGGATGGAGACAGGCAGCAGGGATGACTAAGAACAACAGACACTGAGACTGTCAGGGAGAGATGCAGGATGATATTTCTGAATAAAGGTTATTACTTTTAGCCATATTTATTTGTGCTGATAAAAAAATCTGTGGGCAAGTCCCAAAAGGTGGAGTTTGCTACCTCCTTTAATATTTTAGCCGTGGGTTGGAGCAGGAATCACATTGTGCAGAAAAGTGAGTCAGTGTGAAGGCCCCACAATGACAGACACAAAGATATGTCTTTGTGTGTCTATCTGTCTGTATATATGTCAGTATGTGTGTGTGTGTGTGTGTATGTGAGACTAGCATCCCCCCTTTTCACTAATATCACTAACAGATCATTGTGACGCCATCTTAACCGAGGATGTGTGTAATCATAATGTTGTCCATTTAACAATATTTTGCATTTAATCCCTATCCTATTATTTTCACATTCCTCAGCCCAGTTGTGTGATTAACAGTATGAAGCCTATGTTTATGCAAATCTTTTCCGATTTAGCCGTTTAGCCGTTTTTTTCAAAGGCATTGACATGAAAGCATGCTGCCTGCTGACACAGAGACACACACAGACACACTGTGCACACTCATACCCTTGTTTCTTTTTTCAAAAAGTAAAAAAAAATAAATAAAAGAAAAAAAACGAAACTACTTCCTGGTTGTGAGGAGTGTTATGGCCTGGCTTGTGAGAAGCATTACGGCCTGGCTTTGAAGGGCATTACAATCCGTTTGTAAGGACTGTTAGGGCCTGACTTTGATGAGTAATACAGCCCAGTTTTAAAGAACATTACAACCCAGCTGTTAGGAGCGTTACGGCCTGGCTTTGAGGAGCATGGCTTTGAGGAGCACAATGGCTTGGTTTTGAGGAGCACAATGGCTTGGCTTTGAGGAGCATTATGGCCCGGCTTTGAGGAGCATTATGGCTTGGCTTTGAGGAGCATTATGGCTTGGCTTTGAGGAACACTATGGCTTGACTTTGAGGAGGGTTACAGCCTCGCTTTGAGGAGAATTATGGCTTGTCTTTGAGGAGCACTATGGCTTAGCTTTGAGGAGCACTACGGCTTGGCTTTGAGGAACATTTTGGCGTGGCTTTAAGGAGTGTTACGGCCCGTCTTTGAAGCTCCCCAGCAGGGGAAGCTCATCTCTACCTCTTCTCACCTCTCTTTCCTGCCAGCATCCTTTCTAGATGGGGACTTCCTCGGCTACAAGTCTGGTACTGCAGTGACTTCCCTGACGGCCGTATCGCAGAGACAGGAAGTGCATGTCATGTGACAGCTCGCCCTAGCCTCTTGATGGGGGCCTGATAGAGGCTACACTGTATTCCCAAAGCAATGGGACTGATCCTGTTATTACTATCTGCAATCTCATTACACTCATCATACGACTGTGAGTATGATGAGACAGAGCACAGCACAATAAGCCTTGACAATAACCAGTAATTAAATCCACCCAGTAACACGATTCATGGTGTTAAATCAACCACAGGGTGCCGCTGTGGCTTAGTGTTGCCTCAGGCTGTGGGTACGAGTCCCCAGAGATTTATACTGTAAATCAAATTATGCACATAGATCCCAGCATCCAAACGATTATAAAAGTCGCCAGATAACTCAAGGAAAATAACGGATAAAGAAAGAGCACAAAGAGGAAGAGGCAGAGAAAGATGCAAAGGACAATGATGTTTTTTCTATTATATTTTTAATGAAATAAGAGCCATTGTGCTTGATGTTATCAACTACAGCATGAGCTATAAAGAAGCTTCTGAATTAGTTTTCCCCAGATCGGTCATTGATGTTTGTCTTGTGCTCCCTTATGTAAAAAAAGAATGCAGCCGAATTACAGCTATTACACTGTTGCTGGAATCATTAGGATGTTTAGACCTGAGAATGGGTCTTTACAGTATTAATGTATAGTGGCATATACATAATTGGTATTTTCTATGCCAGAGGAACTCAGTTTTGACAGATTTTTTGGTAGAATTGATAGAAGATCATCCAATCGTGGAAAAAACTGCTCAGTGTAGAAGAAGAGAGAGAAATAGTCAACATGGTATTGGCAAATAATGCAATAAGACTACGGGAAATCCAAACTTGGGTCATAGAGGACAATGGTATCTTCAATAACATTAGGGCTGTTTCCATATCCACTACTGACCAGTTGTTAGAAAGGCAACGGATGAGCATGAAGCTATTATATAAAGTTCCCTTTGAGAGGAACTCTGATTATGTGAAAGAAAGGCAATATCAATATGTTCACGTGAGTATATCTAAGTTTGTTTACAGTATTCATTGTTTTTTGGATCAATATTTCCCTGACAAACGCTGTCTCCATTTAGAGTATACTTCAGCTTGATGCACTAACTAACTGAACTAAATGATATATACACTATCAAATCAAATCAAATCACTTTTATTGTCACATCACAATACTGGTACAATTGTACAGTACATGTGAGTGAAATTCTTGTGTGCGAGCTTCACAAGCAGTAGTGGTGTACAATATAGGAATTAGGGAAATATATACAGAGTATAATTTAGGGAATATATAATAGGGGAAATATTTAAAGAATAAAATATAAGAATGAGAAATATTAAAAATAAACGTGCAATGAATGATATATGTACACACACATATACATATACATACACACATATACACATATATATATACACACATACACACACATATAACACACACCAAAAGTCTGCATATGAGTATTGTGTAAAAATGGCATTTATTTAGTAGTATTGCCAAATGTATAGGGACACCCCTCAAAATCATTGAATCCAGGTGTTCCAATCCCTTCCATGGCCACAGGTACATAAAATCAAGCACCTAGGCATGCAGAATGCATCTACAAACATTCACGAAAGAATGGGTCACTCTCAGCAGCTCAGTGAATTCACGCGTGGTACCGTGATAGGATGCCACCTGTGCAATAAGTCCACTCGTGAAATTTCCTCACAACTAAATATTCCACAGTCAACTGTTAGTGGTATTATAACAAAAGTGCAAGCAACTGGGATCAACATCAACTCAGCCATGAAGTGGTCGGCCATGTAAAATCACAGAGTGGTGACCATGCATGCTGAGGTGTACAGTGTTCAGAAGTCGCCAACTGTCTGCAGAGCCAATAGCTACAGACCTCCAAACTTCGTGTGGGCTTCAGATTAGCTCAAGAAGAGTGCACAGAGAACTTCATGGAATGGGTTTCCATGGCCAAGCAGCTGCATCCAAGCCTTACATGACCAAGTGCAATACAAAGTGTTGGATGCAGTGGTGGAAAGCCTGCTGCCACTGGACTCTAGAGCAGTGGAGACATGTTCCCTAGAGATTCAGAAGTTGGGCTTGGCCCCTTTGTTCCAATGAACAGAGCTCTTAATGATACAGCATTAAGCTAATTTCATGTTCTCAGTTTTGTGGGAACAGTTTGGGGATGGCCTCTTCCTGTTCCAACATGACTGCGCACCAGTGCACAAAGCAAGGTCCATAACGACATGGATGAGCAAATCTGGTGTGGAGGAATTTGACTGACCTGCACAGAGCCCTGACCTCAACTCGACAGAACACCTTTGGGATGAATTAGAGCAGAGACTGTGAGCCAGACCTTCTCGTCCAACATCAGCGCCTGACCTTACAAGTGCTCTCCTGGAAGAACTGTCAAAAATTCCCATAAACACACCCCTACCTACATAGCTGAAGCTGGGTTCAGTTTGGTCCAAAGATGTTGCAGAGGCAGGAACATCATTGGACAAAGAAAACAGTGGATGTTCCATGCAAAACGGGTGTAAATGTAGCTATTTGCGCTGCTATAGGTTTACATGGAATAGTGCTTCACCATGCCACAGTAGGGCCACATAGCACAGCACTCCTTTTGGATTCCCTCAGTGCACAGTATGATCGCATATTCCCCCAACCGGAAAGACAGCACAC
This sequence comes from Cyphomyrus plagiostoma, assembly GCA_019775915.2. Lineage (NCBI taxonomy): Eukaryota > Metazoa > Chordata > Actinopteri > Osteoglossiformes > Mormyridae > Cyphomyrus > Cyphomyrus plagiostoma. The sequence goes on from JABFEA020000085.1 coordinate 24,861,755, forward strand.
AAGCTCCAATCACACTTCTGCTGTAATATGGGATAAAGTCACTTTCCACCATTCTCCCCAGTCTTGAACACTACGTTGCATTTTTTCCCAGTCGCTGTTGGAAGGCGTGCGACAGGGACCCATAGCGGCCAGTGAGTGTCAGGCAGTGGTGCAGCGGCAGAGGCCTGTCAGGGATGAATCTGTCACTCCACATGTTCGTTTCCCAGTTGTTTGGCAAGAGAGCCCATTCTGTGCCATTCTGATGAGCATGTGGCCTGATCCACAGGAATGACAGGATAACATTTAGTGTTTTCAGCTGTGGTGTTTATACCAATACATATTTAGTTTTTTGGCATTAGTACTGTAAAGCATATATGTTGTAATCACCTGTAACATTGGTATGAACATTATTTTTCAGGCTTTGAATGTGGATCATTTTTGCTGTCGATTACCGTTAACATGGATGTTTGTTTATTGAGAATGATTCGGTGTTCATTATTGGCTTTATTCATTACTATTGCCACGCAATGTTTCATTCTGATGATGGTGATTTGTTTATTTCACAGTGTCTTACTCACTGCTCCATTTGGGTTACATATTTGCAGGGTTTGTATTCAATTCTGACTTGGCTGTATGGTTTTTAAGGTTGCATGTGGAGTGTTTCAGCTATTAGAAGGTTTTTCCCCTGTGTGTGTGTGAGTTTGAGGATATGGTATTAGATTACAGCCTTTGTGTATATAGTATCATATTCTGAGGTTGAACAGTTGGGAAAAACTATGATTGTATACAGGCATTTTGCTAAACAACAGTTTTTTTGGGTTTCCATGTTTGCAGCAGAACATGCAAAAGAGCACAGTAAACATGTTACTCTATACGCCAGTTTTGACTGTAGTCTGTTCAGCTTTTTTGCTGTAGTGTGTAATGACTGCTCAGTGTCTATGTGATGACTGGCTTGATGCGTGATCTGAAAGTGGTGTTTGGTTTTGTGCAAAGAACAAAATGGATTTGAATACATTTGTTTAATTTTCTCCAAGATGAGTCAAAGGTTTTGTGAATGTAGCTTGGAAATTGGGTTTTGTGTTTATGGTTTTGTGAAAACGGAAGATTTTAAGAAATGTGTTTGAACAGTTTCAAAAAAACCTGTAACTAACGGATGGCTGTCCAGCCACAGACAGCAGCTTCCCTCTCTATGGCCAGTGCGTCTGGGTGGTGGTGTATCCAAGCTAAGGGCACCAGGGCGGGCATCACTGCCTAGCAGGGCCTACTGGGTAATTAAGGTGGCAACCAGGAAGAAGTGCTTTAACCATTACTCCCCCTGCTGTTATATTCAGTATATTACAGCCCTTGCATTTTCCGACTTCACAGCACTGCAGCATTTTCGTACCCGGGCATTTACTTTTCCGATTTGTGTAGGCGTGCGCCAGCAGGGCCGCGGCTCGGATCTGAACCCACGACCTTGCGGCGTAGAGCACGAATGAACGTCTGCTCTTTGGTGGGAGGGGGCTCGGAAACCACAGCCTGGGCAGCACGCGCTGCCGGTTGCCATGGAAACACTGGCCGAATCTCTGAAACTGCGGGAAGCCAGGCGTACCGACGTCTCACTCACAAACTGTCTTCCTGGAGTAATGAAACAGGGAGGAGGTAATCGGGTGCCCTTCTTGGGGGTTGGGGCCGATCACCGAGTGTATGTATTTAAATGCATCTCACAGAGAGACTGGGGGCCATAGTGTGACACCCTGAAGACAAACCTGGGACAGAGGCCAGGGGCCTGATCATAAGCCCCAGGACCCGACAGCATTAAAAGCCCCCAAGGCCAATCTGAGTTATCGCTCTACCCTGGAGACGCACATCATTAGCTGGCCAGTAAGAGTCTCATCCAGCCAGACCCGAGGAATTCATCTAAAATGAAAAGGCAAGGCGGAAATGAATATTTCCTATAATAATTGTGTGCAAACACACCCGTGCAGGGGAGAGTGGATCCGTCCGGGCAGCCATGCGTGACAGTGCGCACGAGCCTTTCGAAGGGATGCTCTGTGGGATGGTCCTCCCCCCTGCTTTTCCCATGAGTTTCATTAAACTTGTCAAAAAGAAGCATTTGGAAAATACCATTTCCAACGATAGACCTCTCTGGTGGATTAAGGAAAGTAACGGCGTTTCTATGGCGATGGTGAGTCTTAAGAACGCACTGTGCCTCTGAAGCCCTGACCCCCCCCACCACCACCACCACCCTCCCATATCTCCCCGTCTAATACTAACCCAACGCAGTGTGACCGACACGCAGACCAGACATAAAATTAAACAGTCACACCAGCTAGCCTGGCATTTAAACTGTGCCATTGGGCATGGCGTCCACATGCAAGGAGGAGGGGCTCAGGATAGCCCTTCGAACCCACATCCCTCTAAGCAGAGAGAGACCCGGAGACAAATTCACAGAGAAGAGGGCAGCCTACATAAACCCCCGACCCTTATTTGTATGTGTGACATCATGGCCACAAGGGGGATGTCAATCTGGGTAGGCAGGGTAAGGTGACCGTGAAGCTTGGCTTCATTGGTTCCAGCTGTCCCATTCACCTGGGTGTGTGTACGTGTTAGCAATTTAGCACGTTAGCATGTCCTTCTGACAGCAACTTCAGCACCGGATACTTTTTCTCCTGCACAATCTTTACCTGGAAATAAACCTCCTGGTCCTTCTAATTCAGATTCTGCTGGGTAACGTCTTGTCATTGTGCCCCCCGGCCCCCGGTCTTAAAGAGCATGTCCTTCCACCACATGTACAGATAAACTGAAAGCTTGCAGTAAGCATGCATCTTCTCTCAGTGTCCAACGGATAAACGCGCATCCCCTCACTCCCGCTTCCTCACTGCCTGGAGGGGCTCGACCGGCAGCCTCTTGGCCATGTCCTCCTGCACTACAGCTACAGGGGAACGGTGTGGGTTTTATCCCCAATTTTTCTGACACCCAGCAAATGGAATAATTCACTTCGCACCCTTTCTGTTACAGATGAAGAGCCAGAAAAACTGTCTGCTTTTTACTTTGTGAATGCTTTGTGTGCATTGTTCTGTCCACATGCTACCAGTAGGTGGCAGAGTGGCTAAGGAGCCACGATTCACTATGCCCCCTATTTATATTCAGCTGCCGGGACCCACATTATATAATATAAAATAGAGACATAAGGACTGCCCAAAAATCCAGCTATTCGCCTAAAAATCAAATCAATATCTAACATCTGTATTTGTTTCCCCCATTTACATGCAACATCTTTTCTATGTTCTTTAAATGTATTTGCATTTTGAATATTTCTTCAGGCCACAGTTATTAAAAGAATCTGATTAAATACTGAGATGCAGAGAGCTGTCTCCCACTTCACAAAACTGCCGCTTTTTGCCAGCCAAGGGAGTCTGCAGTTAATTTGGAGAGTGAGTCTGCCGAAGTTACATGGGGTACAGATGGTGAGCTTCTCCGGAGAAGCATTTGTAAATGCTGCAGCACGGAAGCACCGAGCCTTTACAGAGCATGTGCAGAGTCCAGGGATGGCAGCTGAAAAACGTACAGTCATGTCCGGACCAGACTGCCGATCCAGCACAAGTGGGGCAGCATCCCAGCAAACCAAGGGAGAAGGTTCTAGAACAGGCTAACTTTAAGGGGTGCTGAACTGAACAACAATCTGCTACTCATTACTGGCCTTGGAGCTTGCTGAAGGGAGAGACTTGGGTTCTCAGTATGAAGAGAGCGCTTGGTTATGTCTGACTGACAGCTCAGGGACCGTCTAAAAAGACCGCTGCTATTTTCTTCTGCTGTGGAATGACGGAGCCAGTGCTGCTGCTCCCAGTCCCTGGGGACTCAATCTCACATAAACACATTTGTGCCGCTAACAGGAATCCTTTTCATAAAACTATGTAATTCAGAGCACAGCTGAATGTGAGACTCAGTGCCAAGCCCGAGGGAAACAGTGCCTAGAAATTAAGTAATCAGAATGGATGTACGATTAATAATTAAAGATATCTGACTTTCCAGACCCAGGTGTGATAAGTGGCTCCCTACAGCGGTCACAGTGGATGGATTCCATGCTGAGACATTGACTGTCCCCCTATGGGGAGCTGTGCACTCACTGTGTGAAACTGCTGATTCCATTCCGTCACATCCAGCGGCTATGAGTCACACCCCCACTGGACCACTGGTATAGGCAGCCACCCTGCTTTTCACACCAGCACAACGTACATGGCTGTTATTGTACACTGCACTGTTTTGATGTGCATTGTATGGTGTGTCTGTTTATCTGAGTGTCTGTCCTGTGATGGATCGACATCCCATCCAGGTTGTCCCCTGTCTCATTTTGTGGGTGGATGAATTGATGGATGGATGGATGGATGGATGTCCAGCCACTCATCCATGAGTATATGGACATCGACCAGACCACACCCACCTTCCATGAAGGCTCAAATATCCGACAATGAAGTAGCCATTAAAAACATCAGGTGTCTTGCTTGAGCATCTCAGAGTCAAGGTTAGGATTTTTGTTTTCTGGGACCACTGGTGCTGAGACAAGGACAGAGCTTCTGTTATCCAGAAAAAGACGGAAATTTGTCAAATGGCGACAAGGTCATCAGGTGTGCTTTTGAACAGTGGACAGCCAATCAGAGTCTTTAGGGCACGTGCAGCTGCTTGTGGATGCGGGCTCGCGGAGGGGGTGGGTAATTCGCGCTCGAATGCATGAATGAGACTTGGGACACCCCCCCCTCCCCCTCAGATGTTCAGGAATGGTCACGGATATATAAGCGCCCTCCCAGATTTCAATTAGGATTTCAGTTGTCCCGCGGACAGGAAATATCTGCCCAGATACATGTGAGCAAGAATCGCTGCCTTTCAGCATCGTCAAACAGGTGACCCGACAGTAAACACACGCCGTATCAAACACCTTATTCACCGCTAAGGCTACAGGAGCGCTCGTAGTTATACTGTACAGTTACCCCCACGATGCTTCGGGGCAAAGATGAAGACAAGCGATCTCAACACGAACACTAAGCGAAATGATCTTGAATCGATTAGCGCAGATAGTCTTGGAAACAAGCAACAAAACAGTCCCGTCAATACGAATAAATAACCGGCCACCGATAAATTACATAGATCGCCATTTAAAATCGGGGTCCTGTGAGGCAAACGCATTTCATGTCTCCTGTTACCGCATAAAATTTGACTAAAAACCTGTGTATCACATATATACTAGCCAACTCTCTGCTAGGAGCACGATTCAAAATCAAAATTTCGTACTGAGAGCAATACCGTATGCCTGGAAGTTACTTATGACCTGATTGCCCCCCTATGTAATGTCTGACATATAATGGTAGAAACTTCAAAGTTCAGTTCCCTCACGGACCTGAAGTCTTTCAGTTCGGTCGTGCACGAAAGGTATAGATGCAACCAGATCCGGGGTCTGTAAACTTGCGTTCAACTCCAGCTGACTTAAAACGCGAAAGCCTTTTAAACAAAGGAAAATGCGGACGCACTCACCGCGCTTCCTCAGCACATAGTCCCTGGACCTTCAGTCTCCATCTGCAGTCACGATCGGCCGGAGGAGACCTCTCTCCCACCCAAAGGCACGGAGGACAGCAATTCTTTGTTATACATCTTCCCCGGGGAAGTAGCCTGCCGCAGCCCCGCAGATCAGGGCGGAGATGTTGGAGCTCCGGAGCGACGTTGCCGCCAGCGCCGCGATGTCCTGGCCGGGATCCGCAGCCGCGGAGCGCCCCAGTCCGCCGATGATCTCAATGCATGATCTCAATGCGTATGAACTAAGTTTACGGCCAGGATGGCGAAGTCGCCGCCTTCAGTGCACGTCTGCCGTGTCCTGCCTTTTAATGCATGATCACGAATGCTCATGATCACCAGCATCTCACAAAATGTCAACCTTTTATCCAGCACTTAGCAGATTTTACATCACTCGTCTCTATAGTAACCAGGTACAGAAATACACCTAATAGCTTCAAATTTCATTTTTAAAATAGCCTACTGGCTGTTTTCCTAAAGAGCTTCGAGGTATTTTCATCCTGAATGTCAGTCTCCACATCCTTTTCCCATTAATCGCGTTTACTGCCTGGTCTAACAACATCAGTAAGTTCATTTTTAGTCTTGAAAAGAGACTGTTCGAGGAGTGGGGTTTGTCGGAGGGTTGAACTCGCTGAGGAAAAGCACGCTGAGGAATCTCGAAATATAGCGGCCGAATCACGATGAGCTGGCATGCCCCATCAGATTTTCTTTCTGGATGCAACTCTGTAAATGAATGAAAGATAAAAGAAATGAAATAAAAACAAGCTCCATAATGTACGAACTGTGGTCATTTAAAGGTGACAAATCCCACTTTACTGGGGAGCTTAATTCCCTGCCAGCAGTGATTTGAGATAAATACGCTTTTGATTAAAATTAACTGCCAATCGACCTCGGGACCAAGGACCACCCTCCGCGGTTGTTGATAAGTTTCATCTAGACGGAATCTAATGGAATATTCAGTGTGTTCTAATTACAGATTCATTTATGTTCTACACTACACTCAGAAAAAAGTGTAAAATTTTCTACCTTTGTCACTGGGGCTGTATCCTTAGCTGTAGTTAATTGTACACTTAATGGACTCTGAGGAACATTTCTACATCATTGATGGTATGTTAATTCTGTTTGTACCTTTGAGATGTTCCACAAAGTCCATTTCTGTAAATTAAACTGTATATTTACCAGTGTCAAGCAAAGGTGCACATTTTACCCATACTTCTGAGAGTGGAGGTACATATAGGAATCGGACCTGCTTTTTTGTCTCTGGAGAAGGTCATGGTGGCTTCCTGGAACAGCTCTTTGGAGGGCCTTGCGGTCAGAAGTATAGCTCATTTCAGACCATAATTGCACAGCTGCAATCTGTAATGGGTTTCATGAATCAGTAACATGATTTTATGAATCTGTATATTGATTTATCCATCTCTGTCAAGATTTTACCATTCTGTAATGTGGTTTCTATATGTAACGAGACATTTTCAATATGTAACATAAGAAATATACAAATGAGAGGAGGCCATTAGGCCTATCAAGCTCATTTGGAAAGAACTTATCTAATAGCTCAGAATTGTTGAAATCTTATCTAACTCTGATTTAAAGGAACCCAGGGTTTTAGCTTGTGCTACACTAGCAGGAAGACTGTTCCATACTCTAACTACACGTTATGTAAAAAAGCGATTTCTCAAATTCATTTAAAAATGTTTTTCCACTAATTTCCACTTATGGCCATTAATTCTTGTATTTAAACTAATATTGAAGTAGCCATTCGGCTGAACAGCATCCAGACCTGTTACAATCTTATATATCTCCTTTGCTTGAGGTTGAATAGATTCAGCTCAGCTAACCTCTCCTCATAAGATTCCTCTAAGACCAGTAAGCATTCTTGTAGCTCTATGTTGCACCCTTTCCAAGGCAGCAATGTGCTTCTTAAGGTATGGTGACCAAACCTGCACACAACATTCGAGGTGGGGTCTTACCAAGAAATTATATATTCGTAGCATCACCTCCCTTGACTTAAACTCCACACATTTAGAGATGTAACCCAGCATTGGCCTTAGAGATGTAACCTATTGGCCTTTTTCACTGCTTCCCCACACTGGCGAGAGTGGGACATGGAAGCATCAACATACACACCAAGGTCTTTCTCATAATCAGCTACCTTTATTTCAGTGG
>JABFEA020000085.1:24874906-24889222 GCA_019775915.2 Cyphomyrus plagiostoma
AAAGTTATTTGTTTTTGTCATGCCTTAAGAAGAGTAACAACAAACAGAAAATAATTCATGCATCAGAGGGTTAAAGACTGAAGGGGATTCAAGGCTTTGTTAAATCCATAAGGACAGTGTGACAGATACTGGTCTTGGAAGCTGGTTTTATTTTCTCGGGTTAAAGCAGGGGCTATGGGTTAGGATGCGATGTCTGTGATCGGAAGGTTGCTAGTTAAAATCCTGGCTTGGTGGTGTGATATGTTACTGTTAGGCCCTTCTAGCTTGCTAGGCAATTCTCTTAGCCCCAAGTTGCTACAGGGAATGGGAGATACTTTCTTAAAAATGGACAGTTTGTAGATAAAAGTGTCTAATAAATAAGCAAATCATGAGTCCCAGCAAAAACAGCATCAAACAGCAGGTCGCCCGCAGGATTTTTACAGACTTATGCAAACCACAAATGATGTCAGTCTAGAGAGTAGTGGCTTGCAATATTTCTCAATCAAGCGCTGGATTACTTATATAGAATATAATTTTGGATATAGGCCTATAAATGCCTGTCAGGATCACGATGCCATGATCATGTGACCCAGCTGACGTAAATTTTATGAGAAATGCATATCCTCCTCGAAGGAGCATTTTCCACTTTTAAGATGAAGACTCATGGATATCAAGTCTCGGCCGACTCGTGTCTGATGTCATTAATCGACTTTCTATTTTTAGAATTTTTTTTCCTGTTTTCAACCTCCTGGCTCCTTTCTCTGTACTGTTTTACGTAACACAACAAAGTCATTATTTTAATCGCTAAATGGCTTCTACATTACATCAGGCTTAAGACTATCCTCCAAGAAACGCGTAACTAACAATCTACTTTCAACTAACAGCTTAGCAGCGACTCTTCGTGGTGGCTTAAGCGCAGCGCAGGATTTTCAAAGAACAAAAACATTGGCAAGGCGTACAGAATATGTTTCCCATGAATAATGGCCCCACTGCTCTTTAAATAGACATAGTTTTAGACAGCCTTTGATTGTTAATTATTTTCATGTGGTGATTATACATCAGTTCCTTCTTTCTTTCTAGAAGTGGCAGACAGTATATAACAGTATGTAACCGAATTCTATCTGGTTCAGTCATTCTCTATATCTATATATTTTAAGATTACTTATTGGCGATACCTGGACGCAACTTTGTGTTTTCGGTCATGTTTGTGATGACAGATAATAAGATACCTTGATACCTTTGTTAAACTGCACTCTTCAATTTCGGAATAGAATTTATTCATGTATTCTTTTACTGTGGTGATTTTAAAACGTATAGTATAACAAATGTGCTCTGTAAGCTTCGCAACGCTGACACCATGTACATGCACTGGGCAATACTGGCACAACCTTTACCACAATACTGGTGAGGGCCAGCCAGAGAAATAACCGGAATCGCAGAAATTTACTTGATTAACTGACATTGCGGGTCACAGCATTCGGCCGAGGGCTGTCACAGTCTGCACAGGGAATGTTATTCCAAAACAAAACCTCACTGCAGTGTACTCTTCAGTTCCACTCTTGAATCCAAATTAATAGTGAACAGAACGAGCATAAAATAGCACAAATCGAATGCACCTACCCATCCACAGACACCATATAAAATATTTTACAATATCAATATACTTCTTCCTTTATTATTCAGATTTTTAGTGTTTAATTTGACACACAATAATTATTTAAAATAAAAGAGATACTGAAGTCCCGTAAACAGAGGACTTTTATTTTGAAGTCATCTTCCGGAGCGTTACACTGTCACTTATGTCAGATCACTGCTGCGGACCTTACTTGCCCGGCGCTGGATCCCTGTAAGTCATTATACTCGCCCGGCTCCTGAATGTCGCAGGGATCACTTATGGAGATGCGTCTCTTTTCGGCGATCGCTTTCTTCCTGACGGTCGCGACAGCCTATTACATTTACACCCCACTGCCAAGTGCGATTTCCGAGCCGTGGAAAGTTATGCTGCTGGATGCAGGAATACGCTTCGTTGTGAAAATGGTAAGAAATACACTATAAACACATACACATTTATGCATCTAGAAATGCAATTTCCCGTGCATGTTACTGAGTTTGGGATGTCGGTGTCGAATATTTGTTTACAGTAGCTTACACAGTCTAGCACGCACTAGGCTTCCAGTTGCCCCCATCGATTTCGAGTACAATGTATAGACCATTGTTACAAATATCGCCTGTGTGTCTGTCTCTTAACGGGTTTTACATAATCCCAAAGACAGGCATCATATATGAATGAGGCTCCTTGTGAAACATCATTTCAGTCTTAAACACTATTCTTACGGAAGTATAGTTGTACCTAGAATGGTTCGGTATGTTGTTTGTAAAGTGATTTATTCGGACAGGATAGAATGTATGTAACGTTACCGAATTACCAGAGATAAAATTGTTCCTGTCCATTGATTTTAACGTCAGAATTAATTAAATTACACGAAGACCCCCAGGTAAAGTCCCATCCGAATACGTCTTCACTGCGGTAAACTCTTCGTAATTTTTTGTGCGGGGGGTATGTCCTGTCAGCCCAGATCTCCATCACCTCCACGGCCACCTCAGGCCAAGTCGCCACCTGCCTGAACTATCAAGCACTCCGTAATCCTATTTTGGCGTTTCGGGAGCCGCGGACCTAATCCAGTCCCTCTAATATTATTCAAAGAGCCCTTATTCATTCCGTGTAGGAACATAAATAATACGGGAGGACACAGTTCTGATATTCATGCACGAAGCCATATTTAATTACGAAACGCATTTTACCAGTTTTACTGGTTTCCATTGGACAAATTTAATGGTTTGTATTACCAGCCAGTTGTTCTCTGGAAGGGAGTGATTCTACTGGTGAGTAAAGCAGACCAGTGTAACTGGAAACCAGCTGGTAATTGTGCTTAACTGGTAATATACTTTGCTTAACATTGTGAATCCCTTGCATAAATAAATCTTGTTCGTATTAATTTTGTCCAAGGGTGTAGTTTTGGGTATGGATGGTAGGGTCACTTTTGTACTGATATTGTGGGACATGGGGTTTGGGGATAATTTTGTCCCAACCAGTGTTGAACCAAGACCAACACCCTTGATAATGTCACCAGGTTCACCTCGTTTTTACTGATTATGTGTACACAGGGATAATTCCCCAGCTCAAAAGAAGTTTAAGTCTTGCAACATTTCATTTTCCTGAATTCCACCCTGTTTTTTAATCGTGTACTTGTTTGTTTTTGTTCCTGTGTGTATGGGAGAGGGGGGACAGGGGATTGTGGGTTTAATTAGTTGAGTTTCAGGACAAATTTTCCTTCTCTTTGTGTAAATAAGCATGCAGTTTTTAATGGGGGGGGGTGTGGCATGGCTGTCTGTTTGGCATGAGGGTGGCTGACTGGGTGACAGCAATGCTGACACATTCTGGCTAAGCCATGACCCTTTAGGAACAGTCAGCTGATGCAGCCACCCAACCTCTTCAGCTCTACTCACACTTGCAGGAACTTGGACCCATGAATCAATGTGGAGACCATGTGACTGATCATGTGATCTTCCCCTCAGGGATACCTTGTAGACGACCTCGGCCTCAGTCACCACACGCGAGTTCTGAACTTTGCCGTGGACCACCTGGAAGTTCTGGCCCCACAGTCGAGTGAGGGGGTGTCCGTCAGCGACACTGTCTTCGCTGGGCTCCAGGTTCGTGTGTTCGAGTCCACCCGGGAGCTGGGGGGGCAGCTGAAGAGGGGCCTGCTCTACTTCCATGGAGGGGGATGGGCAATAGGCAGCGGCAGTAAGTGGACAGGAGAAACCACCCCAAATATAGGTGATGTGGAATCTTCTGTACTAACCCTGACCCCCCATAAACTGGCAACATATAACCTTCCTTACTAAACCCCCCCTCCCCACACATGCAATGTGGAACCTTCCTTACTAAACCAACTGCCCCCCCCCCCACACACACACACAGAGGCAATATAGAACCTCACAAATAAAAATATTTTGCTGTGCTGCCTTCAGTCCCTCAGGAATGCGATTCTCTGTCTCAACAGGGATGCGATCCTATGACCAGCTGTGCCGCAGGATGGCCCAGGAGCTGGACGCGGTCGTTGTGTCCGTTGAGTGAGTGTGTCCTTGCAGGAGATGGGGCCTGGATGGTGACATCATGCTGACCCTTTCCTCTGTGCCCCTTGCAGTTATCGCCTGGCTCCAGATGTGGTCTTCCCAGGTCAGTACCATGATGCCATCCAGGCCACCTGGCACTTCCTGCAGCCCGAGGTTCTGGCCCGGTACTCAGTGGACCCAGGCCGGGTGGGTGTGACCGGAGACAGCGCCGGGGCTAACCTGGGTGCCGCAGTGGCTCATGAGGTCAGTCACATGTGGCAGCAAAGACCTCAGGAAGAGGGTCAACAAAGACCCCTAAGTCTCTCTGGCTTCATGTGATCCACACATACTAATCTTCTGGAAATAGGAATTACCATATTGGCTTGAGTATAAAACAACCCCAATTATACGGCAACCCCCTCCCCACTTTTTGGCAACTATTTTTAGAAAGAAAGTTTTTAGATTACCAAATCTTACCTTTATAATTAAAAATAATTTTATTTGACATATAATACATATAATAAGTTAACCAGCAACCACAGCTTAAAAAGCAACCACCGGCAATCAATCAGAAGTGTATTAAACAGCAAGCTTATTTGGGAGGGGTGCAGAAAGTTATCGATGCAGCAGACCCACATGCAGAGGGTAAAAAAAAAATAATCCTGTACTGCTTATCAGTATTGGTGAAATTAGGCAAAATATGTATTGGTTACCAGTACAGGTCAAAAGATCCATATCTGTGCAGTGTGTGGTGTACGCCCGGACAGAGAGACATGGATCCAGTAGTGCGGGTTACTGCAGACTTTACTGGCAGTGAATAAGCAGCGGTACAGGTAAGGGTGTGGCAGAGGCAGGGTCATGGTACGGGCTTGGAGGTCAGAAGCCAGGGAATCCGTCCGACAGGTAGGCACAGGACACGACCACACAGGGAGGGGGAGACGAGACGATCAGGGTCAGGCGAGGGAAGCGGGTCAGGTATGGGAATGGGGCTGAGGAAAGGAAAAAGGCAGGACAACAGGTTAACAAGGACCGGGTAAGGAAATCGGGTTGATGAGAGACGAAGAAGCGCTCAGTATGGCTCAAACTCATTGGCTCAATACTTCGCAAAGTGCTCTGGCCTGCTGGCCTGTTTTGTAAGGCCCCTGATTAAGCGTACGGCTACGCCTCTGCTTAGTCCCGTGACATAGTGCTGGTTTTATTTATTATTCTGGATATTTTTCACAGAAGCCTGAATTTACTGAAGTCAGTTTTATGTCACTTGTGAGCTGCCTTTATTTTATTTACAGATGTTCTCCAGTTGATCTCGTCTTTCAAAACAGGTCGCTATGGACTCCCGGGCACCAATCAAGTTCCGTGTGCAGGCCCTGATCTACCCAGTTCTGCAGGCCCTGGACTTCAACACACCTTCCTACCAGCAGAACCAGGCAGTTCCCATACTGTACCGCCCCCTCATGGTCCGGTTCTGGCTGGAATACCTGGGCGGAGACCCGAGCTACATCCAGCCCCTGCTGGCTAATGACCACGCAGCGCTGGACGTGAGCCAGCTCACCTCGCACCGGGCCAAGCTGAACTGGACCCGGCTGCTGCCGGCCGCAGTCCGCAAGAACTATGAACCAGTGGTACCGCTGAGGGGCTCTGTGCGGATGCTGGAGGAGCTGCCGGGCCTGACTGACCCACGGGCGGCCCCGCTGCTGGCCGAGCAGGAGGTGCTGGCCCAGGCCCCGCCCACCTACATCCTGACCTGCGAGCACGACGTGCTGCGCGACGACGGCCTCATGTATGGGCGGCGCCTGGAGGAGGCGGGAGTGGCCGTCAGCTACGATCACCATGACGATGGTTTCCATGGCTGCCTGTCCTTTGCCTTCTGGCCCGCCTACCTGGAGGTTGGAATACGATGCGTGCAGAACTACATATGCTGGTTAGGTGAAAATCTGTAAACAGCTCTACCCAGCCCCGCCAACCTCAGCTGGCTGCACCCTACCCTGCTGAGCCCCACCCACACAGGACACGTTGCTGTAGGTTTACAGAAAAGTGTGTGGTCTCATACTCTCAAAACGTATCACCTCCGACTTTAAGGACTCACTTTGAGTTTCTACCTATGTATATCTTTTTTTTTTTTTTAAAAGTCTTCACAAAGAGTACTGAAATGCAATGTCTACTGGCAGCTTCTTCTTTTAAACATGATTAACACTGACACACTGCATAAACCCTTCAGCCTGAAGAACTAGCTGTACAAGATCAGGGAACAGCGAGCTCAGACATTCCTTTTTATGTGGCTCTGTTGCTTTCGGTTGCTTTGTCATGTGACCAGTGTCATGTGACACCTCCAAGGTATGACTAGAATGTTTACATTTACAACGACGCAGATGACCCAGGATTTGATACAAAAAAATGTGTGCATGTTTTAAGGTTACATATGAACAGTGTTTATATGTAATCTAATTTAATTTCTTCTGGTGTTCCTTGAAGCTGCATGGTGTGTCATTCGGTCAATGGATTCAGGAATGTATCAGAAGTAGAGTGCAAGACAGGCAGACATGGGAGTACAGGCAATCATTTCTGCAGTGACGCAGCATGACAGAGACCTTGCAATGGTGATCACACTGGAGACAAGAGCATGGCAGCCAACAGTGATCCCAACAAGCAGATGTTACAATCACTGAAGCTTTTTTCTTCTTTTTTTTTTCTTTACAAAACTCTTCGAACTGTGATGAAAAAAGCCATGAAACCTGTCATCAGTATGTGTGACTCCTAAGAGCCGCTATAAAGCTGTTTGTTTGAACGGCTGTCCTTTGGGCAACCTTGATGGCACCCCTGGAATTAAAACAACAAAGTGCATTGTTTGGACGTGGTGGCATATGTCGGCCGGGTTGGATATGCTCTGATGTGGCAAAAGGAGCTATCCCAGGTTGCGAAGCAATCGCAGCCGCTGCCATTTCCTCATTCACAATAATAATAATAATAATAATAATAGTAATAATAATTTAATAGCAAGAATTCCAGGCTGGTGATGGTAATCTTTTGTAATCTTCTGTTCATTATTACCTAATCTTTTATCTGGGATCTTTTGCCACATGAATGTAAACATAATTCAGCTGCACCAGCGAAGGTCAGTAAAGATGTAAACTCCGGCAGCCTTAATAAATACAGCCAGAGCCCTGGACTGACCGTGGATTGCCAGACGCTCTCAGGACGCCTTCAGCATGGTTAAAAGCCAGGGGTCGCTGTTGTCGTGGTGATCTTACTCTTCATCCAGAACCACAGAATTTCAAGTCTCTTTTCAATAAAACAAAAAAGTTGTAAAATTTAAGCTAAATTGTTGTCTTTTTTCACCTTAAGGCAGGGATCAAAGCATAACTCCCAGCTGGCTTGTTTATTTTGCCACTTGGAATTGGCCCTAAGACCCATGTTTTTTTAGAAGAGAAGGCTTGAATATTTCATGTGCCAGAGAAAACCAGGAACTTCAGCCCAAACCCTTCCTGTTAAACATTTATTGTTTTGCTCTCTGCATGTGGGGACCCGTCCCATGAAGCACCCACACTCACCAGCACACGCGTGCGACCCCCACTCAATGTATAAACAATTATGAATCATCAGTATTCATAAATATAACAAAAACCACAGTGATGTTTCTATAGTTGTAAATATAAAACACTGCGTAAGACAGGCAGGTATAAAAGTGAATCGAAGGAGGGGTGTTGTGTTTGATGTACATGTAGATTTAGTCCCACGAACCAGAGACCGTAAGAGTTCAAAATGAGAGATGTCCCGTGTACACAAAGAACCCTTGCACCAATATTCCTGCATGTTGGGTTTCACAATGGATCCAGTGCAACAGAAATACGCCTGATTAGCCTGTGGAATGAAGAGGGGCTGGATGAGCTCGTTCGTGTAGCGTCCTAACTGCACTGCTCTCTGGGGGAGCCGTTTCTGTAGCAGAAACACAGGCTGGAGGCATCAGTGCCGCTAGGCACAGCACACACACAGAGGGACGCATAGCAGAGTGCAAATGCTGGCCTTATCACGTCTCACTGCCACCCCCTCCTGGCGGTGCGCCAAACTGTGGGTGTAGCTCAGGCCCTTTGCTCCATGTTTCTATTGTTTGCGGGAAAACGGAACTTGTAAAAGTGAAAGTGCGCCGCACTCCCCTACCGAATGTTTTTCCACACTCGCTGCACCTTGGATTGCAAGGAGGAACACGCCTCAGATGGGCCAAGGTTGCAGATTCGATTGCAAAACGAGGAAGTTTCAGGGATCAGGACCGGTCATGTCCTGCCTGAATGTATGCATATATGATTATTGATTGCTGTGTGCCTTAACACACGGTTATTCTTGGGACCGGCTGCCCGTTTTTTTTCTTCAAAAAATAAGTCTCCTCAATAAATAAAATGCAAAGCAAAATGCAACAACAACACGCCCACTCTGACGCCCACAGCAGCAGCTGGGTGACCATGTGGCTTCACGGTTTGAGCCAAGAGCTCGAGGCAGTCTCTGCAGGACGTGGATTACCCCCAGCGCGCTCCCATGAGAATGGCACCGCCCCTCCTCCAGGGCCACTGCGCTCTCAGAAACCAGTGTGACCTCATGAGAACGCGTTAAGTGCATCTGGCTTGTGTTTATTAATCGATTTTTTTATTATTATTATTATAGTGGAATCACACAGATGTTGTTGTTGCTCCAGCCGGTTCTGAGAAAACTATTGGCATTTGGAGGTAACGTGTGACAAAACAGCTGGCACGCAAACGTGGTACTCCCGGAATCGACACCTCGTTTTCCATCGAAATACAACACTACAGGTAACCGACCCCCCGTTGCTATACGGCTGTTATCAGTTATCATGCGTGACCCCCGCAGACACTGATTAACACCTTTTTTTCTGACGGGCATTCATCTGCCGCTTCGAATACACGCTTGTCAGGAACAATAACAGACATGGGTCGCACAATGTAAAGAAAACGGACTTACTAGCCGAATTCAGTAACAAACGGGTCGAAACCACCCGTAGAATAAAACCCTACCAGTGCAAGTTATTCAAAGCGCCTGGGAAAGGCACTCGCGCAGAAAAGCGCTGCAAAATCACAAACGGCTCAATGCAGGTCTTAGGAAAACATGAAACCTGATACTAGATCTGTTGTGACCTGACAATGGCAAGCCCGCCCCCTTATATGTGCGCGTCATGTGCGGGGGCGTGAGTGTGTACGTTGCGCTTTTGAAAGACGCGAAAGGCAGGGTCCACCTTAACTGAGCACACCCTTTCCCTGTGCCAGCGAAAATAATCCGCGCCAAGTGAACTTTGCTTTTTTGGGAAAGTCCCAGATATTTATCCGACCCGACTGGATAACTGCCTTTTTCCCATCTCACGGCTCCAGCCCGTTCGCCCTCTGACTGTACTTGGGACCAGTGTTTATATAAATCAGACCAAAAATCAGCTAGATCTGCTGGGTTTGCAGAAAACCCTGCACGACTCCAAGAGTCATTAAAGCAACCCTAGCAGGAGAAAGACGCCGCAATATTCCTCAAGGTTATGACAAGATGTGCATGTCATTCAAACAAACCGATACTAGTTCCTTTTGGAAGTATACGTCATCGTCTTAATGACACAATTAGTAACTAAGAAACTTCCTTTTCGCGAACATTTCGTTAGGGGATCCTCAACGTATAAACTCCTGTAGTTCAACCAGCAAGGAAGTAGGTGGTAGCGCAGGTAATCACACTAGACAATACTCCTTCCTGGCCCCATTTAATTACAGATAGCATTATTCTTCTTCACATATACCTATTCTGTATTAGTGGCATTTTTATGTCTAATTAAGTTGCATTGAGGTATGCATCTATTACACCGAATACTTAAACATTTATTTAATAAAGTGGAGAGGTCATTTTTATAGATTTTATTCGTTATTTTCTACCCCCGACATAGAAATCAATGAAAATATTTGGGAAATAGACACTATATACAACACCAGTGAAATAATTATGTTCTTTATGAACATGCTGGGATACCCTTGACATTATTAGGGCGGGTTACCAAGCGCACTGAAACTCAGGCGCAACACCGATCTTCTGCATTTATAATTGGATTACCCATCATAAGAACACAGATTCAGTGAAATAGAAAACAATCCCTTCCTTATCGGAAAGAGAGCAGGGCGGCCGTCCTCTTCCCTGTTCCTCGGCCAGGCTCCGCCTCTGCCCGCCGCTTCCCTATTTACTGCCGCGGGAGGCACCACCGCAGCTTTGGTCCCAGTGCAGCAGCGGTCAGAATGACCGGCTCCGGCTCCATGCAGTGCCTGGGGTTCTTGCTCCTCGCCGCCGTCCTACTGCAGACCGTCGCGGTCGCCGTCACTTTCATTTACTTCAACAACGTGTTGGCAACGGTAAGGGGTGGGGGACATGCGTGATTTCAGCGCTTATTTGTGGGGGGGAGTAGGACCTGTTGCATATCTAACATGCATTACCTGTCATGCAATAAAAGGAATAAATTCGAAATGCAAGAAGTAGCGGGTGCAATTATATGACCCACATGGCCGATTAGCCTTTTGGCGGGGCTGAGATGTGTTGGCGCTTGCAGGAGTTTCAGGAGTTGCGCTTGGATGTTGTTGTTTTTTTGAGTTTTATCCCACCGACAGAATTGCTGGGATGCTGGCAAACGTGTGGTATCGGTTATTTTTAGTCTGGTCGTTTGCATAAAAACGCTGCAAGCTGGTCTTTTTCGCGCTACCTTTAGTCATGCTGGACGCTTTCCAGCATCCGAGCCGTGAGCTAGAGCAATTTAAGGCGGACTGGGTTTAAGACATAAAAGGCTGAGGAGCTACACTGCCGACGGTCCTCCGAAGAAACGAGAGTTAAACAGTAGAACTTGGTACTTTCGGTTTCAAATAAAAACGCAACTGTTTCCCTCAGTACTATATTTATGTTATCATTAAGACAGGGCAAATGTTATCGATCCCAGAAGAAGATTCTTTAAATTCTTTACCGTACTATTAGCTTAGGAAATTACAGTTGTGTTAGTAAGTGTCACGACAAGATAAGTTACAGATACGTACCAGATAACCAAAGTTTCAGTAACAGAAGAATACACACAAAACAATAACAGTTATAACCAAAGTCCATCACCGCCTTACTAACACATTGATTTTGATGTAAAAAAAAAACTACCGAATATCGTTTTTATTTCCTAATATAAAAGGTTTCAAAAACCATCAGGATTCCTGTCAAAGGGTAAACTATATACATATATAATATATATTTTTTACTTCCAGATGAAGGAGACCTTCTCCCGGAGCAGCATCTCCTGTCTAATGCACTCCAACCTCCGCACCGTCAAGGGCTCGGAACCCAGCGCCGACGCAAACAGCGATCCCTGCTGGACGGTGACTAAGCAGCTGCACTTCCTCATTGAGAAGGTATGGCGCCGCACACAATGGGCGCTTATACCGGCCGCACATACCCGCGGGCGAGTCTGACAGAAAATGTTCACGTTTCTTCATTGTTCCGACTTGTTCATAAAGAATTAAATCTTTGTATTAATAAATCCAGTTTCTGATATTTCTTACCAGACCATGTCAAATCGCTACAAGAAAGAAATATCATCAGCAGTGAAAGGTACGTTCATGATCTGAACCACGAGGAAAAATCACTTGTGAGCATAACACTGCCAACCAAAGCGAAAACAACATCAGTGTTACCTCGCTCACAGATGAGGTGTCGCGGGTTTTGCCGTCACTGGTGATTGAGGAGCAGGAATTCCCCACTCGACCCGAGATAGCCGCTCATCTGACCGGGACCTCGATGACGGGAACGCCTTGGGTCAGAGAGGGTGAGTTTGGAACCGAAACCACGTGTACCCTTCAGCTAAAAATCACCAGCTGTGGAAAAGACATCCTTAGCAGAGAGAAACCCTCATCTTGCAGTGCATATGTTAATTCGTGTAGGATTAAATAACCTCACTGGATGTGAGCAATAAATACACGTTTCTGTGTGTGATTTTTAACCAGGACCACACACACCCAGTCCTCTGAAACATCTAAACGTCACCAGGTCCCCTGGAGTTTGAAAGAAAATAACATTTTAAAATGTATTCACTCAGAAAGTGAACAGTGGTGGTGGGGTAGTTGGTTGTCAGTGGCCAAAGAGAACATTTTTAAATGCATTTAATGTGGTCTGGAGGCTTTGCAGAGAGCCACATGTTAGCAGTAAACGGGATGTCGATTTGATGAGGATAGATTAAGTTAAATTAATGGCGGAGCCAGGCGGCTATCAGCTGGGCGATCTATCACTTCAGCCCGTGGGGAGGATTTTAGGCCTCACTCCCTGATGTGCTTCTCCCATTACAGAGCTCTTCCCCCGGAAGGTTCCGGGAGAGAAGATCTGGTCATGGGAGACGGAGAAGGGCCTGGCATTTCTGCGGAATGTCGAGACGAACGGCGGCGAGCTGGTGGTCCCACGCGCCGGGCTCTACTACATTTATTCACAGACATACTTCCGACTCTCTGGGGTCCTGGAGGACGGAGCTGATGAGGGGGGTGTGGCCGAAGGCGTGGCCAGGGGCAAGCAGGTGCTGCAGTACGTCTACAAGAAGGTGGGCTCGTACCCGGTGCCCATCCTACTGATGAAGAATGCCCGGACGACATGTTGGGCACCGGGGGCCGAGTATGGCCTGTACTCCATCTACCAGTCCGGCGTCTTTCGGCTTGCCGCCGGAGACCATATCTTTGTAGCTGTAAGCGACCTGACTGCCCTAAGCATGGATGAGAAGTCCAGCTTTTTCGGCACCTTCCTGGTCACCTAGCATGGCTGGGGGTTAATGCCCTTTATCTAAACTCATTCTGCTGCAACGCACCTCCATGGCAGGAGATAACTGTAGCGCGAGACGAAAGAGCTTTTTATATAACTCTGCTATAGCTTCCTGTCTTTGAAAGGAGACTCAAACCCCCCTGACCTGCAGGGGCAAGGGAGGAGTGAGTCCCGTCTCCCGGGGAGGGGGAAATGGGCGGCCCAGGCCAGGCTGGAGACCAGACGGGTCCTGTGGAGCCCCCTGCAGGATGGAGAGCGAGGTGTGGCAGGGAGCAGGGGGCTAACCCTACACCTCCAGACACCTTCCGGGCCACACCCAGCAAACAGCACATGTGCCAAAGAGATCCAGGACTGAATCCTTGAGATTGGTGGAGCACTGACAGTCACGTATTGGTGTTCAATCTGGGGGATTCATGTCTGGAGGACTGGGGGCTGCCTACGTTTTTCTGGTCATACTTCTTCACACACTTTCAGTATCATTCTTTTATGCTTCCTACCCCCGCCATGGGGAAATTCCAGATTTAAACAAAAAAGCACAGTGGAAATAAATATTTATGTCCCACTAAATAAGCAGGATGTGCTTGGCCGTGGTTACGGGTAGCCCTGCCTGTCCCTCCTACAGGACTTGCAGTGCGTTGGACACCCTATCGGGCAGATGGTAAGGGGTCCTTGGCCCCTGCGAAGCAGGGGGGGGTAGACCTGTGTACACGTGTGCTCCGGATCTGTCTGAATATGTTCCAGCTATTCACGCCGCCCTCTACATCCTGTACATGTAAACATGCGTGTGCTGTATACCAAACTTGCACAAAACCATATTTTTTTACATACAAAAATAAAGTCTTTTTCTTATGGTGATGTCATCTTTACCACTGCCTGCGACAATGCAGACACCAAGGAGTGGGCAGGAGGGGGTTTGCTGCTTATGTTCTCTGGATGAGAGTTATCAGCCATGTCACCAGTATGCAACTCCAAAACAACACTGTAAAAGTGGTGTAAAGCATTCAGATTATACCAGGAGAGGGTCTCTTTAATTTGACTTTAATTTCTACATTGTGACTGGCTGTCGGCTACCGGCCCTCCCACCAGACCCAGACTCCCCCCAGGATTGGTAGACAGAAGCTGGACAGGCTTCACGGACCGTTGGCAGAAAGCTGGCTTGTAGACCTCCAGCATGCATTTAATATGCACAACCTTACCGAAAAGGGCTTTGTTCTTATCAAGTCGAATCCCACCCCCCCGTGGCCAATGATCGTTGCCAGAACGTAGATGCGATTGAATCCTCCCTTCTCTGTAAGCACAGCCCTGAGCTCGCCAGAATGTCACAGGTTCCACACCCAGCACCCAGTCATATTCCAGTTCTGGTGCAACCAAAACGGGCCATGATTCAGAGGAGTGGCATCACGATGCTGCATCTGCAGCTCCCAT
>JABFEA020000085.1:24914688-24925164 GCA_019775915.2 Cyphomyrus plagiostoma
AGGCCCCCCTGCCGGTGCCGGCTCTGCCACCTAGGGATGCCAAGCCGGAAAATGGTGTTGCCCCCGCTGCTTATGACCCCCTGGCACACCCAATGCTGGGCCTGTGGGCCTCTGAGACCCTTCATGACCTACAGCTGTGCTCTTAACCTCCAGAAATAAGTGTTGCCAGGTCAGGTGACTCGCTTTGCCATCACTTTTCCTTATTTTGATGGACTTTTCCTTATTTTTATTTGTGGTGTTTATGGACTCCTGTGAGCCATATTTTTATGTTTTAAGGATAAAGCTGAACTTGAACTTTTTTTTTTTTTTAAAAAGAAAATCCCATGTCTGTTTTGAGTTTCTGTGGTCATTAA
Source organism: Cyphomyrus plagiostoma (assembly GCA_019775915.2). Lineage (NCBI taxonomy): Eukaryota > Metazoa > Chordata > Actinopteri > Osteoglossiformes > Mormyridae > Cyphomyrus > Cyphomyrus plagiostoma. The sequence goes on from JABFEA020000085.1 coordinate 24,915,042, forward strand.
AACATCTCCTGCCTTGTAGTTATTTGATGTTGGTAAACAGCTCCCCCTACTGATCACCAGGCACTGTTTCATTCAAAGTCCATCAGATACAGTCCGACAGTGTTCAGTTTTGGGTGGTGTTGTATTAAGGCTTGTGTCCTAGAATGCACGTTCGGGACTCATGGGCGGGGGTCTTGGCCTTCCGCTTTGAGTAGTCTTGGCCTAGATGGGGGTGGGGTGATGGGGGTGGGGTATAGTCTACCAATCTACCAAACCACGGGTGATTCACACCTCGATTTCAGAACTGGTGGAGTTTTTCCCAGTCCTGTGTCAAAGGGATGCATTTGAATCATAGTCCGCTCAAACTTTCTCTGCAGTCGTTTGTGTTTACCTGGTTTTTTTTTTTTCTTTTTTTTTGTCAAGGACATTTCAATTCTTATCTTAAATGGTTGACCTCCTATGGGAATATGTTTAGTTTCTATTAGGCTGATGGCTGTAAATATGGACTAAGATGAAGCTGAATAATTTATTTACAGAGGCACGGCTGTGTGCTCTTATACTGGCACTTAATAAATTCTACACTAGTTTCTTGTTTGGAGGCACCTGGTTTGTCAGTTAAGTTAAAAACAGCTTCCAAGTAATTTGTTAGAAACGTATTACTGTTCCATAACAGGAATCAATGTAAACTTTTCTTTTACAATAGAAATGCATACTCCATGCAGCATTTTTTTGCTCCAGTGTTTGAAAACTTGAATTTAATTAAACTTGAAAATAACTTTTGCCTTAACTTAAAAAAATAAAATGCTTAAACCCCAGTTAACTTGCCTTAGGGGACAAATGGATGCAATGTTATCTTTGCATCGTTGTAGGTGAGAAATCTAAACTTTTTGGTAATTTTATTTTTGTCTTTTTTTAAAGATATAACAAATGTTCAGGTTGTCAATACTGTATTAGACTCGAGTGCAGTTTGCTTGTACAGTTGTAAATACAATAAATGGGTTATGCTTAAGTAACATGATTTTGTACAAATTTGAATTTGCAGTTGTTTCTGTTAAAATTGTTCACCTCTTGTGAGTTTTCACTTTTTTGACTTTTTATTTTTAATCATTTATTGTTGCATTCCGTTCTCTGAAAGCTGGGACTGAGTCTGGCTGTTTCAGTAAAAATTTGGAGCGAATAATTTTCAAGTTGAAGTAAAAATCTGTTTGGGAACCAAACCAAATGACTGCAGTTCTTGATGGGTCCGGCACCTTGTTTACACGTTTTTTTTCCGATGTGATTTATTTCGACATCCATATTCAGCCTAAGATGGGGTTTTCCGTTAACGTTTGGATTGCTAAAGATTAGGTTTACGCGGTAACTGATACAGAAACTGATACACTAACGATCAGAGCCGGCGCTGTGATCCCCAAACGCTGAGCTGTAATTACGGCGCTTCCCCACTAGGGGGCGACACTCCTACGTGTGAAGACTGTAGTTGAAATCCCTCCATCCGACACCAGAATGCTTTTTCTTTCTCGGCGTCTTGCTTGAAATTCTACGTGACTACAATTTTGTAATAAAAGACTTCGCGCTTCACTCAGGTGAGTAACACCAACCGCCGTCTGTCAGGTAGGAAATTTTCAAAGGAAATTTACTCCTTTGGCTGTGGACACCAGCCTTGCACCTACTAAACATTTTAACCGAACTGCGGATAAATGTCTTTGTATATTTTAAATCAGTGGTTCCCAACCTTTTTTGGCCTGTGACCCCATTTTGACATCACAAATTTCTGGCGGCCCCAAAGACGTTTCTTCTAGAATTAGATGATCGCGATAATTTAGTTTGAACTCATATTTATGAACGTGAAAGAATACAGTTGTTTAAAATTGTATGTGCATGGTGTTTTATTCATAATTTTAAAAAGAATAATAATTAGTTGAGAAATATTTCAGTACATTTTTTTAATCAATTATAGACATTTCAGGGGGCCCCAATTGAATTCCAGGCGAATCCACATGGGATCACGACCCCAAGGTTGAAAGACACTGCTTTAAATGATTTTAATCCGGGTTCTTGGGTTATCTGGGTTGAGTACGCGGGACCGTTTACATCTGCCGTTCGGCGGTTAGCCTCGGAAACCCTCGCTAAACGTTACGTAGGCTGCCACCAAAGGAAGGGATGCCCGCTGAGAGAGAGTGCGTGTGTGTCAGTGGCCCATTGATTACGATCTACTTTGACACACAATTACACACACAACTACACAATTACAACGTAGATCTGCATGTCTGATAAATTGGAAAAAAATACACCGAAATGTTTTTTTTAGCATTTCAACACAAAATGAAACGGACAAAACAAGAAAAGCATATACTACACACATCTAAGCACATTTATCAAAACAGTAATTTGTAAAGTAAGAAAATAAATGTATCCAAACAATGTGTACTGCCCCGCGATCGTCCGCTCCATCCGTGTGTCACGCCCTCTCATTAACCCCGTGTGGAATCCTTGTGTGATCAGCTGTTTCTGGTTGTTGTCATTAGTCCTCTGTATTAAGTCCACGTTTCAATTTGTTTCCCCAGTCCGGTCACTGTATCGTCCATCTGAGTTTCGCCTGCTTTACCTGTGATTAAACCCCGTATTCCCCGATACCCTGACGTCTGCACCGTTGTCTCCGTTCCGCCCCCGCTTTGCACAATAATATTATTATAATTAAACGTATTAATGGTTTATTATTAATATTCAAATAATGAATAAGAAATCTTTATTTTTTAAATGTATTTTATTAAATAATTACTGTATCATTTTCTAAATGTATTTTTACTCTCTAAATACATGTATTCAGCTAGTGTAAACATGCACGATGCTGCCACAGCTAATACGCGCGAGACTGAGACTGAAGCTTTACCATTTTTTTCAGTGACGTACCGCGTGACTCATTTCCCTGCGCGTACAAGTTATGTTGGCATTCACGGTTTGACTTCTGAGATTCAGATCGAGCTCTAGGTAAATTTTTGTTGGTTGGTTCGACTTTTAAGAAATTCGCGTTCTAATGAATTATCACTGTACACAGAAACAAGGTGATGTCATTTGAAGAGACAGGAATGCTCCCAATGAGAGCTGGGCCCACGGCCGGATTCGAACTTAGATCCTTCCCGAGTTTGTAGCGGAGCAGTTTGCGATCAGTCTTACCCCTTCACTACAGCCTTGAAGCTGAGCTCGGTGCCTTTATTCCAATTACCGAAAGTGGGTCACTCTCTAAATGCAACTGGAGGTAACAGAGCTCAGGAAAAAAGCTGCAATTTGGGTGGACAGCAGTGAAAGAGCCCCGGGCCGGATCACACGACGGTGACTGATGGGAGCGCGTTTCTGCCCTGCGAGTCCACGGATGGTCAGTTAACTGATGGAGAGACATTCGCTCGTGCCGCGAATGGTCACCGTCCGCAAATATCGCACGACATGCATACCTCATTCATGACTCAGTTATTTTTATATGAAACCTCACATGCGATGCATCAACAGGTAAGGGCTTAAGACAGAAAGCGTGTCCACATATACTGACTGATTTATTTTGAGTTATGGTTCATCTTAGTACCAAACTGGCGGGGACTTGCAGGCCTAACCAAAAGGTTTCCGGTCTAAGTCAGAAGACGGATATAGTGAATGTACCAGTTCATTCATACCATGTAATAGGAAATTGTCATTTTAAAAGAAAGTATCAAACTTTAAGGATACCTTAATAATAATAAGATCATGTATATGATGGATTTTTTTTTAAAAAAATTTGAGAGGATTTACAGACATGTGACAATGTAGGCCTATACCACGTAATTCGTTTGATTGAAACGCATTCCTACATTTTAAAAAGTAATTAGGGTTAATCATTTTGCAGCTTTAAGTAAATCTGACGATACACCCGCTTTGCATACCACACCATAATTGTGCTGAGGAATTTTGAATATATTTCCTTCTCAGCACAAGTGGACTATATATATCCCGGACGTGCAGGACGACGCAGATGTAGCAGTTTATGCTGGGTTTGAGCGGCGCTATAGCGCCCCCGTGTGGTCTGAAGTGGCGCCTTTGTTTGGCCTCGATCACGTGGGCGTGACAGTCGGAGCTGTAGGAGAGCCGCAGACGGGCGCTGCGAAGCGGCAGCAGCCAGCCAGCCAGCCCTCCCTTCGCCAGCGCCGACAGCCTACCTTTGCGACCGACGGACGGCCATGGCGGGGCATCGCTGACGAAAAGCCGCATCGACCCCCCCTCTTTCCTCCTTGCGACCCTTCGGTCCCGTTGTCCCTCGTCTGTCCGGCGCAGCTCAGCTGTGCGGAGTAGAGGAGGAGGCGGGGGAGGCGACGTTGAAAGACTGGGCTAAAAAAACACAGGAAAGAAACACATACACACACATATACAACACAATCATCTGAAAAATAGCATGGCGGACCGTGATACGCTGCATCTTTCCTTGGAGGTCCGAGCGAGGCTGGCGGAGCTGGAGCTCGAGTTATCGGAAGGTAAGCCGCCCAAACATTGCTATGTGGCCGCTGAGCTGGACGACGGGTAGCTCTCCGCGCCGTAGCGCAGCTTTTGCATTTTTCTCCCTCCTTAATATTCCCGATGGACCGGATCGCCAACATCCCGGGTTTTAACGGAGTCATTTGAGCGGTGAGCCACCGAGATGTGTCCAGCTGGCATTTAACTAGGATACAGTGTGACGACCCCCCCCCTCCTTTGCAGCCTGCATGCAATCGCAGTCCCTCTTATGCATTTAAGATGCTGAGTGACCTTGAGGTTGTGTTTTAAAGGCGATTTTGTCCGGATGCGCCCCCCACTCGCTTAGATTTTGATGTTACCGCTGCATGACGCTGCTAACGTGGGCTCATACTCCTATCCGTTTTAATATGGTGGACTGATGTTGATCGCTAACGTGCACAGCTTGTAAACAGTGTGCCTAAGTGTCACGGATGGCATCTGGATTATGGACGACCCGAGGTCCGTTATTTGTCACCAAGCCCCCCCCCCCCCCGCCGTATTTTCAGAACCAAGTTGACGGCGCACCAAAGGCAGAGGGGCGATGTGGAGGAAACATCTGCAGTCTAAGGTCCGAGGTTGTGTTTCCACCCCAGCGCGAAGAGTGAAATAAAAGCGTATAGTGCTGTGAAATTTGGCGGACACCGTTTCTGGGTTAAAATGTCACCCGTTCTCCTGTGTGGGACTTCAGATTTGGTGTGTTTTACTGTTTTTCGTGTGCAATGGATGCTAGAGGGCTGAGCAAGGAGTTATTCGTGGTGTTTATATGTAGAACTCAGCCATTTAAGGCAAAAAACTCCATCTCACCCGTAAACAGCACAGAGCTGCCTGCCGTTGTGCAGCTATATAAACCAAGCTTTCCTATGATAAGCTACTCAGTTTTCGTATTTTTTAAATTTGTTTTTGGGAAAAAGGGGGCATTGTTTGATGTCAAAACATCCCTGCTCATAGTAATAAGTCATAACAAAGACAAGGGCCAACCCTTACAGGCTTAGGCTGATGCAGTCTTACATTCATTTGTGGTTGGTCACCCTTGCCTTTGGCTAACACATCAGTGTATTTTGGTCTTGTTAAAATAAATTTGGATTCTGAATCTTATGTAGGCATTTGTGTAGTATGTGTCTGTTTAAGCAGTGACTGCATATCATTGGGACCTTTGGTGGACACAGTGTGCATTTCTGATATTTCAGTTCAGGGGTTTACATTTTCCGATTTTTTTCTTCACTGCCACATGACCTTTCAGGATTGGTTGTGACTCTCACGTAAGCACAGCTTGTTCTGTCACCCTGGTACCTGTCTGAGGGAATGGGGGACAAGCAAATGGAATTGATACCAAAATGAAGGGTCTGTGTTTTCCTTTTAACATTCAGCTCATGGAAATGCCTTGCTTTGCATCTATGCTACCATGGGTCGTGTGTCTATCCAGGTGTGACCTGCTTGTGATCTTGGGGAATTTGCCAGGTGTCCTTTCAGAGTGGCTGGTGGGTGCCAGCAATCTAGTGTCACGTCAGTAGGACACAAAGGGAGCCCCCCCATCTGAAAAGAGTAGCCGCAGGCGTGCACCACAACTAAGGAACGGTATGTTGTTAAGTAACTCCTTCAAAGTCAAGAGCGACAGGTCATATCCTCTGATTCCTGTAACGTTGCTGCTTTAGTGTGATGGCTGACCAGAGAAGCACTGTAACTTACACCGGCTCATTTGGACAGCTTTGCATTTCACTGCAGTGATTTATGTGATTTCATTTTTTAATATGCTTACAGTTCCCTGACCCTTTGGGACCTGAACTAGTATCCTGGATGCAGTGTTTGTTTTTGTGGTGGACTGGCATGGAGAGGTGTTCTAGGCTTTGGGGGTGGTTTTGGATGTTGTTTGGGTTGGGTTCGGGTGTTTAGTATTCCAGTTAATGGAATACCAGTTAAAGGATGTTTCAAGAGCAGAGTTAGCTGGGCGGTGTGTGAACAGGTGCAGCTCTTAATCTCAGCTCCACCCCCCCACAAGCAATGCTCTCTAGCGCTTTTCTCCAGTTGTCTCCTAGTTATTCTGCTCTGATATTTTTTTTAAAAGAGGCCCGATGGACCTGTTGGAGAGGAAACTCTCCCTGTGAATGTGGTCCGGTGGCTGGACCTTCTCCTGTTTGGTGAGAGGTTTCCATGGACCCTCATTGAGGCCCTGTTAGGTAGATTTCCCCTGTGCCTGGCGTGTAGTTACACCCCCGCTGTGAGAGTCCCACTTTCGGCCTGGGCTCCCTGTGGTGAAAATACCTTAATACGTTAATTTCCTGGAAATCCACAGTCTGACCAAGGAGAGGCTCTCATACTCTGCTTTAACGGGGCTTCTGACTTAATTGATTAGGAGACAGGGACTGGAGCACCTGACGTGGCCAGACTTTGGAACATTTGTCCACCTGAGAAGCTGAGATGTTTTGCTGTGCTTGGAGGACCTTAGCGAAGCCGATATTTTGGTAGGGTGCTGTGTGACGGTCCGGAACACAGCGCTTCACTTCCTGCACCCCGTCACATTCTGCCTGCTGATCCCGTAGATCTGTGAGGGGAATCGAGGTGCCAGTTCAGCTTCCCGTTTGTTTTAATTAAGGCTTGATGGAGCTGGCTTGTGCGAGACTCTGGTTCATTACCATTTCTTATTTTTAGCTGCCTTTTCAGCCTCGTTAATCTTAATTATCTCTCTCTTTCGTGTCTGTGTGATGGCGGCCTGAAATCTATAGGTGGTTTCTGTGATGCTGCTGTTTTAAGGCCTATTCCCCGTCACCCATCCTATCAAACTTGCCTTTCTACTGAAGCTTCTTTAGCAGTATTAACTCCAAAGTCTGGATCTGATGAGCCGCTTCCACTGTAGCACGGGGTCCCAGTCTTGCCTGTTACCTTCTGTGTCCTACTTGGCCAGCGTCGGCCATAAATGGAGTGCTTGGTCAGATCGCTGGGCCGCTTTCGCTGCCGAGCTCAGACTCCATGTTCAGTGCGCCCGGGCCAGTCTCCGCGTGGGCCGCAAGCTCAGCAGTGCCGGAGTCATACGTTTTCTAACTTCGGAATGATCCACAGCTGTATTATTGCGAGCAGAGAGGCCGACTGCATCATCAGCGTGGGCCGAGCCGTGTGATGTGACGCCACGGTCATGCTTGATCAGCTGCAGTTTGATCACAGGGGGCGGAGCCAACCTGGGGCCGCAGCCTATTGCATCATCAGCAAGGGCCCTGGCGTCCCTTTCCGGACCAGGCTTTGGCCGTGAGTCACCGCTGCCCTCGGGAGCCGTAAAAAGCATCCCTGGTGGCTGAAAGGCATCGTTTTCACGATTGCCAGCTGTGTGACCATCCCCGACAGACTGTTACAGCTCGGGTTGTATTGATTTCAGTGCAAGTTGTTAAGGGATCCCAAACGGACAGGCTACTCCGGGTCCCGTTACCATCCATGTGGCTGACAGAGGTTCCGGGGGCCCTGTGTCTGTTAAGAGGCTGCACTCCTCCCCACCCTCTCCCCCGGTGACTAACACATTACTCAGCCCCGGCAGGACTGCACTCCGTAATAAATGTTTAATGCCTTCACTGGATCCTCACAGAACACTTCATAGATAGCGTCCGGATTATTTTAAGAGCCCGGCTTGGTTTCGGGCTGCCGGGAGGGGTCCGAGCCGACTGGGGAGGGCGTGAGAGGGAGGAATTCTCTGCGATCCCGCACACGGAAACAAAGAGTCAGACGTGCATGGGGGCCTGGCGGCCATCTTGGTGGGGCTTGAATCAGCCCCTTTGTTGGGGTTTTTGCCGGGGCTGCTGCGGCTGTTCTTTGGTCCGGGCGTGCGGGGTGGGGCAGGGCATCATCGGGGTTCAGCTCTGAAAAGAGCAAGGACAGACACTTGAGGGTGGTGTCCGTCGATTAAGGGTCGCTGTGAGCTACGTGTTGGAAGGGTCTTTGTGGCCTGAGGGCGGCGCTTTGTCTTAACTCTCTTGCCTGAGTGCCTCTGGTCACCGTTGCCTCTGGACTGGCGGTTGCCATGGTGATGCGGCCCCCCCTCCCCTCAGTTGCGTGGGGAGTGGAGGCACTGCTTTGCAGGCGGGACATGGCTGAGCTCTGTACATGAAGAGAGCAGCACCCCTAAATCCATCGCTACTCCTCCCGGCGACTCTGTGACAGGCATCCCTGCATGATGTGTTCTGTCCACTTTGGACCATAACCTGCTTTTTAACCTGGGTCTCGGGCTGTCTAAGGGATGCGGATTGAACAGCACACAGGGCCAGCACACCCAGACCCCTAAGTGTGGCATGTTCGACGCTGCTGTGACAGTTACACCGCTCTTCCCTACATTATGGCTAATTACATGATGCTACATGACTTGGAACAAGACATGATAAATGAAATGTGTGGTCTGTGTTTTTAAGGTTCCTTCCTCGTGTGGAAGGCAGGTGATATACACTCCTCAACAGATATAGCTGTTGCATTCTCATCTGTTGTAGACCCCCCACCACCCATACAGCTGCTACATTCCTTTCTGTTGTAGACTCCCCCTGGCACACATACAGCCGTTACATTCTTTTGTGTTGTAGACCCTCGCCACACATACAGCTGTTGCAGTCATTTCTATTGTAGACCACCCTCCACCACCACCAAATACACAACTGTAAGATTGCTTCCCAATGCAGACCTCCCCTGCCCCAGCGGTCTGGCTGGTGTGCAGCATGTTGCAGATCAAGCCTCTGTAGGAATTACAGAAAGAGTGCCCCCGGGGCGCCATTGATTTATCCCTCTAATGGTTTTCTGACTGTACTCACACGTGACGTAAATCATCCGCAGACTTGGGAAGCACAGACTGCTCCCTTTGTAAAGCCCCGCCCCTTTTTGTTTGCAGTATAAGGTGTGCTTGTTTGCCATAGGCTCACTTCATTGAATGTGGACGCCCTAGTTTTGTCCGTGAACCTCTACTTTCTGCCCCATGGATGTCAGTATTCTGAGTCTTCCCCCTTTTGTCAGTCTGCCCCCCCCCACCAGCACATAAAGTCCTGGGCTGAAAATAATGTAGATGAAGCACCTTAGGGGCAGAATGGTCACATGTGCATGTGAGAGAGAAAAAGCCATAACCTTCAGGTCCCCCTCAATGCATCAGAAACACCTGCTTATTGGCTGATACCGTTGTCATGGGGACTCTTGCCCGGTTTGTTTGTTTTACCAAGCGTCGTGCTACAGTAGAAAGCAAACGCACCAGGAACTTTGTTTATGATGGAGAAAGGTGAGCACTGGAAAGACATTATCATACGCTGATGTTACACTTCCAGATGGATTTGTGCATAGCCAGTGAATGCCAGGATGGGGCACTGCCTTAACTGGAGAATGAACTGTGTAGATCAAATCCCAGTGGAGAACAGCAGTCACTTTTGGAGTGAATGGGGGGGGGGGCTGTGTACACATTAGGATGATTTGGGCCAGGTTCACTCACATTAAGCACAAATTCAAATCCCCATTTCACTCAGCCATGTTCTGTCTATAGGAGAGAGCTGTGCTGCATGCTGGGATAGGACGGTATCTGTGTACCCGTGGTCGCTACGGCAGTTTGCTGCATGCTGGGATAGGACGGTATCTGTGTACCCGTGGTCGCTACGGCAGTTTGCTGCATGCTGGGATAGGACGG
>JABFEA020000085.1:24929669-24943052 GCA_019775915.2 Cyphomyrus plagiostoma
GTGTGTGTGTGTGTGTGTGTGTGTGTGTGTGTGTGTGTGTGTGTGTGTGTGTGTGTGTGTGTGTGTGCGTGCGTGTGATGTGCTTTGGATTTAGATGTGTCTCTGAGCAGCTAGGCCTGGATAGTTCTGGCTGTGTGCTGATCTGGTGTTTGGGATGGAAACTGGAGTCAAACAGGGCAGCTAACCCGTTTTCTGCTGAGGGGGCGGTGATCAGCAGGTCATGTGACTAGGACCAACATGCTCTTCACCTCATGGGGGCGCCTCAATATGGCAGCCCTCTCAAAATGGCCTTTTTTTTAAAATCCACTGAGGGCAAAGTACTAAACCCACTCCCCAGGTAACCTTGACCAAAATGTGTTCCCAAAGAGGGGGGCCAGCATGTTATTCAGGAAAAAGCTCCAACACGCTGAGTATCTCCGGCGAGCATGTTTCTGGGCTATATTAATAATCACACCCCCTCCTCCACAGTGCTCAGACCATCTCTGTAATATGTTCATATGAGGAGGTTGGCGGCGTCCTGCCTGTTTTGGAGGGAGGGGTCAGGGTTTTGTGTGGGGCACAGGTTGGCTATATGCTTCTGAGGTGTGACAAACCACTTTATACCCATCACCAGAACAGTCAACTGAATATAAATCAATGAGCCAGGGATCCTTGGTTATCTGGATATTTCATGGTGGCCTCATTGGGGGACCGAGTGCCCGTTGAATGGTGCCCTGCAAAAGCCCTCGCCAGGGGTCCCTGGAATGTCTCCGGTTATGTTTTTTATTGCTTGGCGAAGCTGCCGATACCACAGTCCCATCCCGGAGTGCTGCGGCTTGTGTTCGGCGAGGTCTGAGGGTCTGAATCATCGCAAGCGAAATTAATTAGATTGGGGAAGAAGCCCACTAATGTGGTGGCCTGCCAGGGGTGGGGTGGGGGTTTGCACCTTAGCGAGCAGAAAGCGAAATGGAAACTGAAGCCCACAAAGCGGGGGAGGTGTGCTGGAGTGGGTCTCTGGGGGGGCGCCGTTGGGGGGGGCCGTTACTGACGTTCTTAGTGGGGTCCTGTGTGCGGCTGGCTGTCTCTCAGGGGCGGGGGGCTCCTTGCCCAATCCAATCATCAACATCATCTCAGTAGTTTTCTCTGAAGCTTTAGTGCTGCTAACTTTGTAGGTTAGTGTGTCAGTTTTGACTGATATTTAAACTTCACGAAAACTTTAAGTATCGGCCAAAATTGACACATAGATCTTAATATATAGTGAATCTTTGCCCATCCCAGTACAGAGGCTCTGCCACTATGCAGGGCCTTCGCTCCTGCTGTCATGCAGTGTCCGACCGTAGCGTGCTGTGGTTCCATTGTGGCTTATCAGATGTGATGCCACCAGCTCAATAACGAGCCATCCATGCCTTCCGTAATGCCATGGCAGCTCTCCTGAGACCTTACAGCAAAGTTTCTCCTCTGTTGCTATGGCGCCGGCAGCCGAGGCTGGATAATGAGTTATTCATTTATGAATCACATCTGTGTCACACTTGAAATGCCAGAGTGCCTCCAGTTTTGACTCGGGGCCCAGCTGCTGAAAGAGGAGGATTCTGGTAGGGCATTTTTAATTTTGCACAGAAAATCGTTGGTGGAAACACTTGGCTCATTCATTGTGTTATCGGAACATCTGTCCCATGTGGTCGGGATCAAACAGGATGAGTGTGATCCCCTGGTCATGTAGATAGTGGGAGAGGAGGCAAGCTTTCAGCGTCTCTCTTAACCCCCCCACTTTGGCTGCCCTACCTCAGGACCGTCCTGCCCGCAGCGGACCTGAACATGGAAGCTGGCTGAGATCCAGACACTCAGGACAGCTCATGTCTGGTTGTTTTGGAGCCGGAAAAACGTTTAGTGTCTTTAACTTTTGGTGGGATTAACCAGAGCTCCTCCTGCTGTTTGTGAGGCCTTAGCTTGAATGTACCAATTAACACTAAATGTGGGGGTGAAAATTAAATGTGCTGTGCAGCATCGATGCCAGGGCTGAAAACCATCCTTCTTCGTCATGGTGGTGGAAGCCGTTCTTTCTCCCACCAGCCACAAAGCCTTTCCTGTCCTTCTGGGATTTGACACTGCGTTTGCTGCCCCCCTATTTTGGAGCCACAGCAGAGTTCTGGAAGCTTTTCAACCTCATGCCGGTGGTGTAGGGTTAGGGGGTTTGTCCCGGCTGGACCTGTGCTCCCTTCCCATTCCCTTGTTTCAAGGGCTCATTATCCTGAAACCGTGAAGCTCACCACCCTAAGTGTGCTAAGACCCCTTTCCCTTCATCCGTGTGTCTCTCCTGTGATGTTTGGGCAGTTCTGACTTCCTGTAGGGCTCCTGTATGACCGACTGACCCACTATGAGTCATTCTCTACTCACCGTCATGCGAATATGCACGACTTTCGATTCACGGGTGAGTGCTGTGCTGTGCGCGTTACAAAACCCCGTCCATCAGCTTGTTTAAGTAATAAATGCCAGTTCGGTCCTGCACTTGGTGGCATTTATTGATCGTTATTATTATTGATGGTTGTGTGATGTGAGTTTTATTTGTTCCATTTTTTCCTGCCTCCATACTGAATCCTTCTGAAACGCAAACTGGGAGGTATAGTTTCCCCCACCCCTTTTTTCCCGGAACTGTGGATTTTGACGTGATGGTGAAACGTTCATGCAGATTCCCAGCAGGAGCAGCCTTCTCCAGAGCCACAATTTACGCAAGCGAGGAGCGGTCGAGCATGTCACGCACCGCGCACACACACGCACACGGTCCATCGGCACTCCATCTCATCCATATCGCAAAATGAAAAATGGCTGTGCTTGCCACCTGAGGAAGGCGGTTGCTAGGCAACAGTCTCACTCCGTTGCATGGTGTGAATGACGCCAGGCCGGGGGCCTCTCCCCTGAGGATCAGGCGGGGATTCGGAGCACTGGCCTGCCGGACGCACCCCACCGTGCATCCCCCTAATCACCCCGCGTGCCTGCACCTCTGTGTCATGCTGACTTGCGACACATTTCTGCATCTCTTACAGAAGCAAGGTGCAGTTTTATCATCTAAATTAATAACATAACAGGGGTTATATGTTAGTGCTGTTCTTATGGTTTTTAGTCGATTTTTATTTTTACTTCAAATAGGGGTCGTTTGATATTTTTGGGGTAACTTTGCCCTTCTGTCCCTTAGCTCTCTGGGGCCTCTCAGTTTGACCGCGCCCAAATGCTCTCTTCCCTAAAAGACAAACTGAACAGTGAAAGGCTGCAGGAGCGGTGAGGTTCGGCCAGTATCGGGGCACCAGAGGGGGTGTTCGAGCCATGCCCTCGGGCCCTCTGAAATCCCTGGGGTGCTGCTGTTGTACTTCTTGATGATGTGATGGATCCGCCCCACTATAGCAAAGTATCCAGAAACATACAGAGGGCATGAGCCATACAGCAAATCAGGAGCATGAAGCAGTTTAACAGACAGCCACATAGCCAATGTACAGAGCGTAACGGTGGCTTGGGAGCCACTTACGGTGCTTTGTCACTGGAGGGTGCTCTGTTTAGGGCCCTCAGGGGCCCAGCGACTCTGCAGCTGTGCCTTGCACTCAATCTGAATGACTCCAGTGAAAAACAAGGGTGTGAGGCTTCCAGAACCAACCAAATAACCGAAAGTAATAATGGCCTGTTTCCTCTTAGCTTGGTGGGCTGCGTGACATCTAGCCCTCGATCAGTCGACAGGTCCAGTTTTTTTGGTTTCAGTCTTGCTGTATTATATAGCTGCACGGGCCTCTATCACAGGAACCCAGCCCTGCAGTACCCAGAGAACTCGGGTGACACCCATCCAGGGTCTCCGGAAAAACACCAGGCAGATCTGTTCTGGAATTTTCCATGAAGAGCTGAGGTGACACCGGAAAAGACTTGGGGAGTGAACCAGTGGTTGGAACACTGTTCCTGGAGAACAGTGTCTGTGGAAGCGGGGGTGGGTGCTACCTGGTGGTCACATGGAGCCCTGGGCAGGGCGGGGCTTGACTGTGACGGCTGCTTCCCGACGATTCCAGACTGAACAGACGCAGCCAGTCAGCCAAGCCAGCGTGGTCGTAAATGTTAATCAGCATGAATAATGAATGTCTCTGCCCTCTCTCTCCCCTCCCTTGTCATAGGTCTGTCTGGCTGGGGGGGGGGTTACAGCAGGGGGTTACTGTGTGGTGGAAGTGTAGCCCCAAGCAGTTTAGTGTGTGTTAGGGGTAAAAATAGCGCTGAGCTTGGGGCTCTGTGACTCAGCCCTTGCCATCATCATCATCATCTTCTTCTTTAGGCAGAGAATGTTCTAGGTTGTTTACTGTGTCTCACAGGCCACTAGTAATCATGATGATTTTTCTGTTTATTAATAGAAGTGCCCATATATGTATGAGTTTCCATGGGGATGGTGACAGCCAGGTATGGGGATGGTGACAGCCAGGTGTGGGGATGCCATCAGTATGTGGCTCACACATCTGCAGTCGTCCAGATCTCATTCCTCACTCTCTGTTGCTTAGTGATGTGACCTCACCTTATTGATTGGTTTGACTGCCCTTGTGGTACAGAGGCACTGACCTAAGGGTCACTCTTGTCTTTACCAAATTGGACCTGATGCCACCCCAGCAAACGCACGGTCTTGCGAGCATCATCTAGCGCCCAGCAGCTTTTGATCACCTGGCCCCAGTGTGCTGAAGGGCCTCGTGTGGAGAATAGCCACTGCCTACCAAGCCCTGTCTGTGGGCTCACCACGAGCAGGTGGCTTAGCATGTGGATCGAGGTCACGATGGCTGGGGGACGCAGCCTGTGTGTCTGAGTTAATGAGGTTCATTACTTACGGTGGCAAATGGAAGCGGCGTGTGGCTCAGCGTCTTAGGAGGCGGTCGGAAGATTGCAGGTTGAAGTCCCAGGGTTGGCAGAGCAATTTCATTATCAGGCCCCTGAACAAGACGCTTAACCCCCAATTTCTCCAGGGACTGGTAGATCCTAGTCTTTCAAAAAGAAAATTGCAAAAATTGTTGCTTTGGATAAAAGTGTTAGCCAAAAAATTTAAAGTAAATGCAGCAGCAGTGTTCTGGGCCGGATGGAGTCCAGTGATGACGGATTGGTGCCCAAAAATTGGCAAGTGGACTGACGGCAGCAAAGAAATGCCTAGAAGAGATGGGCACGTCCCGTGCCCGGATGGCGGAGATGACAGCGGCGTGCCCTGCTTTTTACAGCCTCCCTGATTTACTCGGAATCACCGAGCACCCTGGGTGCTGTTCTGTGCTCTCAGGAATGGCCGGCCCTTAAAAACCGCTGTACTGCAGACGTCATCAAATTCCAGCGTGTTTTGATGATTTAATGTGGGCACATAGCCTCCCGCTGTGAAGTTAGCTGCCAGCTGCTGGAGGTTAGGCCCCGGTGGGCCCCTGGGGCCCAAGGAGGGGGGGGGGGGGCTTACTTGCATTTGATGTTTTCAGTCTCCTGCCTCAACCTTACCTTCCTTTTCACTTTCCACCCTCCCCCCTTTCCTGTGACAATGTTTGGGAAAATGTGCTGTGTGGAATGAAAGGGGGTGTTTTATTGACTGCCAAGTGAATGTTGGGTGCCAAGGTCACGTCGTCACCAATGCCACTACTGCCCCCGCCCCGGATGGTGTCCTCGGCACTGATGCCCCCCGTCCTTGCGGCGGCTGCCTCTCCGCTTCCCCTCCCGCACGTCGGTGTTTTCGGTGTTCATGCTTGTGCAAACACAGCTGTGACTCCATTGTTTGGATTGGACTGAGTGCCAGCATGCAGCGTGTGCTCCGCTCAGCTGTGGGCCACATGCTCGGGCTTCAGATGCATGCGGCTCCCTGTGTAGATCACAGAAGTGAAGCAGTCCTCGTCCAAACACATCCCCGGGGAGGGGGGGCTTGCATTTTGGTCGTGTTTTGAGGCCAAGCCTTCTCTGGGTCGGACAGACAGCTGAGCGAGGAGCCACATGCCATCTGTCTATTGGTGCCAGCTGAGTATGGCGCTGGGCATTGTGGGGATTATGTGGGAGGGTCCTGCACTGTGGGGTGGGTGGCAGAGGCATGCCCAGTGTGCCAGGCCCGCACAGAATCCCCAGGTGCGTGGCCAATGTTTTTGGGGGGGGGCCCAGGCATCCCTGAGGCGCGGGTGCAACTTTGTCAGTTGTGTTGCGTGAAGCCAAAGACCCGGCAGCTAATATGGGGCTCGCAGTGCAAATGGGGAGAGCAGCAGAGGTGAAACGGCGGCTGCTGGTTTCCCTCCCCTGAAGCCATTTAATTCCAGGTTGTTATTGTTCGGTGATGTCATACGACTGTCACTCTCCGCTTTACTTTGCTGGGATTAGCAGAATGCTTTGCGTTTTCAGCACCCGAAGTTAGAGGCAAGCCACTGAACCTGAACCCATAATTAAACCCCCCCCCCCCCCCCCCAGCTTACGATCTGGGGAGGGCGGTGGGGGCCGCTGGAGCTGCAGGAATTTCAGTTAAATGTTCCTCTGTCTCTGGGCATTTGCACTGAAGTGAACTTTTGCGCAGTGTCTGAGGCGCCATGCCTGACGTATTGCCGTTAGTCACTGGTCAGCGTTTTGATGAACGCCTGATTGTTAAGGGGGGGCGCGCCGCATCTCTTGTGCTGAACGAGAGAATGGACACCCCCACTAGGGGCTTTGTCGGACTTACGATCGCATCAGCGACTCCTGGTTCGGGCTTGTCAGCAGCTTAGCCTCCAGAACCTTCTGACGGGGTCTGCTATGCTGCCATTTGTTGAACCTTCAAAGGAATGATGATTATTTACTTGAATGTGTTTGAATGCAACTCAAATGAAAATTAAGGCAGGACCAGCCAGCTGCTCACATGACCTGCTCACATGACCTGCTCACATGACCTGGCCTGGAAGGCTCCTTTCTGGTCCTCTTCCCAGGGGTGTGTGTGGCTGAATTGTATCCACAATGCACTGGGCTGCTTGCCCCCTTCCCTGGCTGACACACAGTGTTTGCTTCACGGAAGGGGCGATGTAGTGCCCTGGTGTGCAGGGTCTCGGGGCAGACCTGCACTGGGGCATGATGGGAAGTGTGGCAAGGCCATCCAGGGTAGTGGAGAGAGGCACGGCAGCTGTGTGTTCCTGATTCAGATGGCTGGCATTCAGATGGTGGTTTGGGACATGTAAATTGGCAGGTTTACCTGCTGGGGGAGCTGTAACGCCTGACAACTGGAGGACACCTAGATGAAAGGGATGTGCATGCATAGGGGTTCTCTGTTCAAAGGGTCTACAGCCCATTGCAATAAGATGGAAAGTTTCAGCCTGTCTGGGCAGTGGGTTCCTATGAAGGTACTGAGCCTATTACTACCTGGAGCACAGATTACTTGCCTCTGCTGTATGTGAGTGAATCTCAGTGTTTAGGCATTTAGATCGGGACACCTTGCTTCTCTGGTCTGATCTGGTTCCATCCATCCATTTCTGCTGGAATACTTGCTCAGAAATTCATGAAGACTCTCCTCATCCAGCATAACTGGTAGGGCACAGAAGATGAGCCTCCAATCGGGTGTCATGGCTGATCTTGATCCCCATGGAGCACTAGTTAATCTCCCGTTGCTGGGACAGGTGTACCATGGGAGATGGGGCCATTGCTGCCAGTGTAGCGGAGCAGAGAAACACGGCGGCGTGCACGCCCCAGGCCAGATGGAAGCCGGTGGCACTGAATGTGCTGGTGTGGTGCACAAGGAACAGGAAGGACCGGGGGAGGCGTGGCCTGGGAGGCGTCACCATGGCGATTGACCGCGCACCGCTCTGGTTAACAAGGACGGACATGCATCGCGTGTGAAGTGGAGGGGCCCGTGAATGATATCTTCACATCAAGGGGGGCCGGGATGCTCCCCTGTGGGGAGAGAGAAGATCTGTGCAGTGCCGTTTCAGCACTCTGTGATGCGTCTGCCACGAATGCAGCATGTTTGGCACGCAAACCGTGTGCTGTGCGAACTTCATTACTGCACTGAGTTCAGTGCAGGTTTGTCTGCTGTTAAGTTAATTAACTCTGGCTGCTGCGGCATAATTACACCTCCCCTCTCTCCTTAAGAGGGATTCAGCCTCCAGTCAGAAGAGTTTCCTGGTCTTCAGAAGCACTGATCTGACTGGACAACTCCGTAGATAGTGGGTCACTTCATGGGAGCAGTTCTCTGGCGGAGACCCACACACGGCCAGGCAGCCTTAATCAAGGCCAGAGGGGCCACTTTAAAGGTATCTTGGGCTGGATGATGAAGCTTTTACTGTCATCTGTTCGGCGGAAATAAAAAAAAAAAAAAATCACATAAGCAGGAATGTGGAGGTGGTGCAGCCTCTGATTCTGATTCTCCCTTCAAATGAAAACTTTATTCAGAACCGAGTCGTCATCAGTCTGTGCTGAAAATATGCGCTCTATTAAGGTCCGACGTGTGGGCAAGTCCGTCTGTCTTCCGCGTGGTCGGCGGTGATGAGTGCATGAAAATGACGTCTTTGACACGGAAGCAGGGGGTGGGCCAGCCCGTCTACGGTGTGACGCACATGGCCCCGAGCAGTCAGTGCGTTAACATGCACACTAGGAAAATTATTGTGTTAGTCCAACGAAAACCAGACTTTCAAAGTGCAAGTAAACATGTTAGTCTGACTGAAAACGTACTAGATCAAATTTCTTAGTCGGACTAAGACACCCAGATAATGCGATTGGGAGTCGATTCACTCCTGCATGTACAAATGGATTTAAACTGGCCTAGGTGTTCTGTGAATGTTCCACAGTTTCCTCTCCAAGCTTTGACCTGGAAGTAAGAGTAGTAGTTAGTACAGAACTGTAAAGCTGTGCAGCTCACTGCTCAACTAAAGGGTGCTTTTCCACTACACCAGGCACTGTACTTTTTGTGGTTTTTCGGTCTCCCAAGAGCAACTTTGCTTTATTTTAGTTAAACGTGCTTCAGTAGGAAGATATTCTCAGATAAGTAATTGTTAATTTGGTTAACGGTTTAATTTCTAAGGTTATCTCTGACCCTATCGGATACTTCAAAAAGTTCCATCACGCAAGTCTTAATTTAGTGTTTTATTGTACTCATTATAATAACTATACATTAATTAAATCAAGTAAAACTTAAATGTGTTATATAAATATATATTGAGGCCAGCTCTGTGTTGTGTTTGCAAGATGTTTGCCCTTCTGGAAGCTTGCGTGGAGTCGGACTTCATCTGCAAGCGATATAAGTTAGTGGACTCACTCATGGTCAAGGTTCGCGACCTCAAGGAGCAACTGGCTCTCATCACAACACAGCGTTAGAGAAGAGCGTTAATACACCTTCTAGGGAGACTGTGTGTACGTCACAGGCGGGGAGGGGGGAGAATGAAGAACAGAGAGGCTGAGAGTGCTGGGTGACCGTAGGTCATAGACGTAAAAAAGGGTGTGCACACTTTACATAGCCGGCATCACCTATACTGACTATGTCAAACTGCTTTCAGGTGCTTCCAGCTTTAGAGCCGGAAGGGACTGGGGAGGCAGGTGGGCCCTTGGCCACTGAGGAGCCCCCTCCCCCCAGGAAGAGGGAGGTTGTGGTAGTGGGGCATTCAATTATCAGAGGTGTCTGATAGAGGGTCCCGTACAGTGTCTTGCCTGCCTGGTGCCCAGGTGGGGGACCACGCTTGTGGCCCCAGCTGGGGTGGATCCAGTTGTCGTGGTGCATATTGGCACCAACGGCATAGGAAAGGGCAGGAAAGTTCTGCAGGATAAATTTATAGAAGTCACGGATAAGCTTAGAAGCAGAACATCCACGGTGGTATTCTCTGGAATACTTGTTATGCAATTCTTACTCGCTAGTAAGCTAGATTAAGATCAGGCTTTTTTTTTGTCTTCAATTTGGTATGGATATTATAATACATGGAGTTTCTCGTAAGTCTTGCTAAAACATTTTTACTCTGCCATAGAAAAAAAAACCTAGAAAGTTTTGCAATTTTAATGATTATTCCTTTTCAAGTTTATCTAATATTTGTTTACAAATCAGTTTAGAGTTTACCTCATCTGCTTTTGCATAAGTACTGCGTACATTCTCAGAGACAATAATATAACCTGTGACAGCCAGCGGTGTCCCTTACGAGGGACGTTAACCTGTGACAGCCTGTGGTGTCCCTTACGAGGGACGTTAACCTGTGACAGCCAGCGGTATCCCTTACGAGGGACGTTAACCTGTGACAGCCAGCGGTGTCCCTTACGAGGGACATTGTATAGTAAAGTTCCATTTTCTGCTCTCAGTGCCAGTGTTCAGTAAAGCTCCATGTGAACCTGCACGTTTTCCCTCATGTACTGCAGTGCCTCACTGGCACAAGTTAGCTGTGAATTAGGCAGGACCTGTGTTTGCTGTGGCCAGGGCAGGTTACCGACTGGTTAAGCTTTTTGGTGCCTCGTTGCTCCTTTGAGCATTTGCTTTTTTTTCTGCGGTCAACTCTGTGTTATGAGCCAAATGGCCCACTGTCTGCACCCCCCCCTCCTCGCCAAATTTACCGTTGTGAGATAAATTGGATTGACAGATTGGTCCCCCCGGTGTCCAGAGGAATCTAGAGATGGGAATGAAAATGATGGAGAGGTGAAGTCCACACTTTCATAAATGAGGAGACCTTACCACCCAGCTGGGCTTTTGGCTTCCTTGGTTCCAGCAGCCCTGCATGTCAGACGGAGGTGAGGGGGAGGGTGTAATTAGGCTGATGGACCCATTGGCGGGACACGTGTCGTGCTGCACTTGAGATACCACTGAGACCCTCAGTAGGAAGGCGAGGCCCCGCTGGCTGGAAGGCGATTGACCTGCATGTTCCGGGGAATCTGGCTGCTGGGGTTTGCCGGGTTTGGGCCCATAAGCCCTGTGTTCCTTGGTATTTTTAGTGAGTAATTGCTGCATCCGCACACTGCTCTCCATGCACCCCCCCCCCCCCCCCAGCAGGAGTGGTACAGCCCTATACAATCCAAAGCCCAAACTGAGGGGCACTCTCAGTGCTCTGGTGACATTGCCCCAGCAGGCCTCTCTCCTCCTGGCCCTCGGGATGTGCCGGATGTGCGCTGTTGCAGGGAGACGCCTTTCTCTCCCCTAATGAGGTGCTGGACCTCCAACCTGTCAAGCCCGCATGTCAGCAGAAAGAGAGAAGCTTGGCTAAGCTTAGGCGTCCTTCCAGCGAGGCGTCCGTATGAGTGCAGGGCGGCTGGCTACGTGAGGCCCACACCAGCAGATCTCAGCATTCATTATTTTCTGGAAGCTTCCAGCAGCCTGATTTGAGAGATGTGGACGGCCGCTTGGGGTTTCTGGGTCTAGGGGACTTTGGCAGTGCCCCATGTGTTGTTATCTCTGGCTGAGATGTTGCGCGTGGAACGGAAAAAGACAACACGGCAAATTAATGCATGTAGGACAAGCATAGGAGTCGCTCCTCGCCTCCTGAGGACTGGGGTCAGCTGTGACGTCCACGATATGAAACGCTCCTGATTTTGTGATATATTTGGATGGCTGCATTTTGCGGGTCTTGCCTGCTCTGCTGTCAATGTTTATAGTCTGGATGTATGTGCCGGGGTGGGGGTGGCCCCACTCCCCTTGCCGGGGGCTCCTCAGCACTGCCGCTGTGCTCCTCCCTCTGCTCCCAGCTCCCCGCTTCCGCTGATGTCTCTCCTGGCTGTGTGTGTGCTTTTGTTCCCCAGGCGCGAAGACCGATGCTGGGGGCGGCAGTAGACCAGCTTCTTATGCACTTCCCAAGCTCCTCACTGAGTCAGAAGCCCCTCCCGCTAGTGAAGCAGCGGCCGCTGCATCACGATTTAAACCTGCCGCGCGGAACTTTCCGGAGGCTTATCTCTCCACCGCGGCTTTGCGCCGTTTATTTTTAGCTCTGATGCTGGGCTCTGGATCGAAGGGGCGGCTCATCCTCCCTGCGGAGGCCCAGCCCCCGTCAGGCACAGGGATGACAGGAGGGGCCACGCAGATGGGAGCAGCTCTCATGCACACCCCGAAATAAATGCCCCTTGTCTTCCCCAGAATATCCTGGTGCCCCTCCCAGCACAGACTGAAGTGTCTGAATGTGGCCTTTGCTACCTGGGGCTCGCTGACGACACCTTCAGGTCCATCACATGGTGAAACACTCTCTGCTTTGCTCTGGCGGGTCTTAAGCTGCTCCCCATCCTCTCCGGCCCTCCATGCTGTACCGTTCTCCCCGCTTGTTCCTCCTGCTACTACAACCTCTACAGTTTCTTCGGCCGGGTTTGGGGGCCCCTATTCTAGAGTGTGATGCTGATGGCCAGCAGAGATATTCAGGCCCACTACCCCCCTCCTCGGCCTATTAGGTTTCTGTTCACCGGGGGCCATGGCAGTGGTGCTGAGCCACCAGCCACTTCCTGTCCCGCCATGGCAGTCATTCCTTTCTATCGCCGCCCTTTATTGACTAGGCTTCTGGGCTTTTAAGTCCAGGACATACGGAAAGCTGCAGCTTCCCTCTCATGCCTCTGTGAGAGAGCGAGCGCCGGCAGGTTTTGCCTTAACCCCGGAGGGACGCTGAGTACATTAACCCAAGGAGCTGAAATGCACTTTTAATAAATGATGTGGACTCTGGTAAAAGTAGGTCAAACGGCATGGAGTGGCGGCTATTTGGCTCATGAAAGAATAACGCAGGATGGTTCCCCGACTGGGGCGGCCATTCCGCACTTCCCATGGGCCGATACAGTGGGGCCCACATCCGTACATCCGTGGGTCTGTTTCTTGCTGGGGTGCAGTGTTTGCTCAGAGGAACTTTGCTGCAAGGAGGTGTTTCCTGCTTAGTAATAATGTAGCTTCACTCCTCATGGCTCAGGTGTATGTTTCTCCGGGGCATCCAGCTACCGCTACTTGGTGGCGCCCCCTTCTGGCAGCCTCCGGGGGCCGTGTCCCATCCCGCAGCGTCCTCCACTGCCTCCTGTTACGGCACAGAGCAGCACAGGGCTCTCTGCCGCTTCATCCTGCCCGTGTTCATGTCACCGCGTAGTGCTCATGCCCTCCCTTCGATGTACAAGGCCCCTCCTCCCGCTGGCCACACTTCTCCAGTTGTGAGAAGTAGGGTTGTGCCGATAGACGATACTATCGTCGACGATAGTCAGCCATATGGACGATAGCTAATAAAAATGACGATAATACGGCTTATTTTCTAGTTCAGGGGTCGGCAACCTTTTTGACATGGAGTGCCAATTAGATACTTTCTTGTTAGTTAGCGTGCCTAAGGTTGCCGACCCCTGTTCTAGTTGTTGATTTTTTTTTTAAATTATTATTAACCAATTATTATTCTCTTGGCGCTAGTGTAGCAGCCTCAGCAGGGTGGGGGCCACACAAATGTACATACATGTTTGTGGTTTGTGATTCTTTTACCGGCACAACCTTCGAGCAAAGTCTGCAAAGTGCCTGCG
>JABFEA020000085.1:24945945-24961825 GCA_019775915.2 Cyphomyrus plagiostoma
CACCCCTTTTTCCTTCGGTGTCGATCTCAGGGGCGGTGGGTCACTCTCTCTCTCTCTCTCTCTCTCTCTCTCGGTCTCACTCCCCCCCCCCACAGATGTGCACACAGAAGCCGTCCAAGCAGCACTGGCCAAGCACAAGGAGCGTAAGATGGCGGTGCCCATGCCCTCGAAGCGCCGCTCCCTGGTGGTACAGACCTCCATGGATGCATACACGCCCCCAGGTGAGCAGCGTGTCCTCGGCGGCCGCGTCCTTCAGGGACTCAGTGAGGGGAGGGTGCCATTCCTGGCCCTCGGACCATACTGATCCTGTGACCACGCGTGAGACGGGTGACGGGTCAGCGCCAGCTCTGGCCTGCTTCCTTACTGGGTCGGGCCATGCATGTTACTAGCCAGCCGGATTGCCCCCCCGGTCCTGACCTGGTCATGTCACAGCTGGCACGACAGGCAGTGAGGTTAAGATGGACTCCTGTTCATCTCGATGGGGTTGCCGTGGGGGCCTTCGGACATGCCTGGGGATGGGCAAAATATTTCATCACGAGGTCTTCCCATGATTCCTTGGGAGGATGGGGGGGTATGTGACTAAGTGCCACAGTGATCCACATTGAAGAGTCAAAGTCATCTCCCTTTCTTTTGCCTTGGTCACTACTTGATATGCAAATGATATGTGAACCACATGCAAATTACCCTCCCGTCACCCAGGCCCTACGCTTAACCATAACAGGCTTGTTACATGAGGAGAGGGGTCTTCTTTATGAAGCATTATACCCTGCTCTGGGGTTGTTTTCACTGGGCCAACGTTGTCATGGTTACAGTTCCCTAACCCTGTTCTAACCTCTGTCCTCAGACACGTCGTCAGGCTCGGAGGAGGAGGGCGGCATCCCTGGGGGCGGCACCCCCAGCTCCAGCCAGGGCAGTGGCAGCATGGAGCACTGGATCAGCCGCGCCATCCACGGCTCCACGCCATCCTCCACCACGTCATCGTCGTCCTCACAGAGCGGGGGCAGCAGTGCCGCCGGCCGCCTGGCCGATGTCATGGCCCACGCACACGCCGGTGAGTCCACATGTTCCACTTGACACTTGTCTTGCATCTCCTTTCATTTCCCATGATGCATCTGCTTGTTAGACCATAGGCCACCACATGTTAAGTCGCTCAAATGTAGGTTAGTTAACTTTAGGGCAATTCACTGGGGGGGGGGTCTGCGGGTGGAGTGCCTAGAGTGTTGTGGACTTTGGACATTTGTCAGGTCGTATGGGTGCAGGAAGTTTGTTAGTTTTGTCAGAATTGCAGAACACAGCAGTTTCAAATAGCAAAGCTCTGGTGTAATGTGTTATTTACACTTATATTTATATTCATTCATGCAGGTGGACACGCCTAGTTTTGCTCCTTTTCCAGACGCACGCTTTGTCACCTTGTCCTGAAATATGTGCTCAAATATTCATCCCAAAAGCAGTGTTTTTAATGTCATGTTGGCTTTTTAACTCAGATGGGTTACAAGCTGTTTGCTGATTCATTTTGTTGTTTTTTTTTTTTTTTTTTTTTTTGCCCATTTGTGATTTTGGCTTTTTGACTGCCACATTTTTCCTCCGTTCCAGGCTGAGATCCTTTATCTCAGGGGTGGGCAGTCTTACCTGCGAAGGGCCGGTGTGTATGTGGGTTTTTCGGGTAATCTGTAGGTCAGCTGTTCATACCCAGGTGTCAGGACTCCTCAGCCAATCAGTCCTCTAATTAGTAATCTGATTAGGGAGTTGCAGTGAAAACCCGCACACAGACTGGCCCTTTGTGGATAAGCTTGCCCACCCCTGCTTTAGCTAGTGACCCCTCCCTTCCTTCCACTCCTAGTGGTGGCTGAGTTGTACACGGGCAAATTCTAAAGCCCCTGGTTCTGTTCTACCCTCCAGGCCCAATAGCACACCTCTCGTTGCGGAGGAAGGTCACGTCTGGCCCCCTCGAGAATGGCAGCTCATTCCGCCGCTCCTGTGAATTTGGATCAGAACTCGCCTGGCCCCCGCCCCTGGAGTCAGAGGGTGAGTGTGCCTCAGACACGGCTCCCCGCCCCTGGAGTCAGAGGGTGAGTGTGCCTCAGACACGGCTCCCCGCCCCTGGAGTCAGAGGGTGAGTGTGCCTCAGACACGGCTCCCCACCCCTGGAGTCAGAGGGTGAGTGTGCCTCAGACACGGCTCCCCGGTCCTGCCTCCCTCCACCTATAGGTGTATCAGCGTGCCTGGGCTCTAACGTTTTCTTTTATATTTCAATCTGGGGTGAGGGGGAATCAGTGCACTAGAGTAACCAGGTGACATGGCCAAAATGCTTCTTAAAATCACCAGTCATATGGAATTCATACTGCTAGCTTACTGATCAGGCAGGATGTACAGTACCGATGGATACCCAAAGGTCTCGATGGAGTGGCACTGGCCACTGCGGCTTTGCCTTCAAACTGAAGGACCTTGACAAAAGTTTAGCAAAAAAAAAAAACATGGATTTTACCTGAGGAAGTGTGGGATTATGAAGCCTGCTGTCAGTTTGCAGGATTATGATGGGGAATTTGTAAACCCTGTAGATTACAGAACGATCACCATGTTCTGCTCCGTTGCTGTGATTTGTTCATTAGTAACAGCACTACGACTTTAGCCAGATCTGTTTAGGGAACGATCACGAGTGCAGTATTTTGGAGAGGAAGCAGAATCTCTAAACTAATTGACCCTTTTTTTTTTTGTCAATTCACCTCATTAGTGTTTTTCCCCTAGAGCAGGGGTCTCAAACTCCAGGCCTGGGGGGCCAGAGCCCTGCACATTTTTGGGTTTCCCCTCATTTAACACACCTGATTCAACTCCTTGTGCTAATTACCCCACAGCTCTTCAGCTGAATCATTTGTGTGGGAACAGGGAGAGAACTAAGCTACACAGGGCTGCGGCCCCCCAGGACTGGAGTTCGACACCCCTGCCCAAGAGGGATATGCTCCCAAACATTTCAGCCAATGAATCCCCGCCCCCCCCCCCCCAAATAAAAGTGCCATGGACTCACAATCCACATTTCACAGGGAGGAATCCCTCTTGGTCGTTTTATTACTATCTATGGGTCGCGGTTGTTAAGGTGGAACATTTTTCCCCTTTTTAAACTTTTTATGAACATATTGTAGAAATCATCTTGTGACCCTTACTTTATGAAGCCCTGTCTTAGATGAATGAGTAGTGTTTATCTCTGCATTAGTTGTGGGTGTAATTGACCCACTGTCCTCTCCATGCGGGGGGGGGGGGGTATCCTTGGCTGTTACCTGGAGGTGGGGGTCACTTGTGGCGTGTCTGCTTCACAAGCGTTCGAACCACAAGTGCTCTCATACTTGGGGAGGGTCGCTCTGACTGGGCATCTGTTCTACCCCCCACAGAAAACCACTCTGCGCCCCCCGACTTGACCGCGTACGCCTCAGAGCACCCTGTCCAGGTGGAGAGACCCCAAGTGTCCACCATGCCCCGAACGGCCCCAAAGTACGGCAATGCGGAACTCATGGAGACTGGCGATGGTGAGCGTGCAGGCGCCAGGGGCCACGTCAGCGTGTGTGTGTGTGGGGGGGTGTTCCCCGTGTCCCCCCGTGTCCCCCCGTGTCTCCCCATCACCCACACATGTCTGCACCCCCGCTCCCCCAGGGGTGCCAGTCAGCAGCAGGGTGTCGGCTAAGATCCAGCAGCTGGTGAACACCCTCAAGCAGCCCAAGCGCCCCCCCCTGCGTGAGTTCTTCGTGGACGACTTTGAGGAGCTTCTAGAAGGTTCGCTGTCTTCATGCTCAGTTGCATGTGTGTCTGTGTCTATGTGGGTTTGTATTTATGACATTGTGGGAACCAAACCATATAAACATTCGAAAACAAAACGCAAAACTTCAAAATTGATTCTATAATGAACAGGAAGCCAGTGCACAGAGGCTAAAATTTCTCAAATTTATCTTACCCACTCAAAACCCGAGCTACAGCATTCTGAACCAGAAGCTTTCAGTCTTTCATTGGTTTACTCAATGTAAAGATGAGTACTCAAGGTGAGATGTAATAAAATAATTTTTTAATATCTCAAAATGTATTATAGAAAGGATTAACTTTGGATAGAATTCTGAGCTGATTAAAGCAGCTTTTAAGAACTGAAGTAATTTGTATATCAAATTTGAAACTATTATCCAAAACCACTGCAAGGTGCTGTTCTCACAATGTAATAAAACTTGTTACTTTTTAGTTTGTGGGGATATCTTTCAGGTCTCCACGATATAAACCTCAAGTTTTATAAATATCTGTGAATACAGTCAAAAAACTAAAAAGTCTTGTGTTTTGTTTGGTTATTTACGGTCAAGGTTAAGTTGGATAGGGTTTAAGTTGTCATAGGTGGCAGGATTTGGGTTATGCTTTCAGAAATGAATAGAGAGTTGGCACAATGTATGTGGAATATATGGACTTTGTTTTCCCTGCATGCGCATGTTTTAATGTGAATACTACAATGGCAGAGTGCTGTCACTTCAGCTGAGGGAGTGTCCACTGTCCCTTCAACCTGTGGCTGAATGATAGCAGCTTAGGAGCTCACCTTGGGGGGGCTGCTGTTAGGTGGTGCTGGTGGGTGCTAACAGGCCACCCCCTGCAGTCCAGCAGCCGGACCCCAACCAGCCACGGCCCGAGGGGGCCCAGATGCTGACCATGCGGGGTGAGCAACTCGGGGTGGTGACTAACTGGCCCCCCTCCCTGGAAGCGGCACTGCAGCGTTGGGGCACCATCTCGCCCAAGGCGCCCTGTCTGACCACCATGGACACCAACGGCAAAGCCATCTACGTCCTCACCTACGGTAGGCAGACCTGATCATCGTTGGGATACACAATGTAGGCGGATTGGATGGGTGAGGCCATGGATGGTGTTTCATTCTGTGTTAGGCCTGGATAGTGACTTTGATCTCAGAGTATTACTCTTAATATTAACAGTCTAGTATTATTCAGCCATCGTTTAAAGTGGTGGGGAATGGGCGCCGTATCTCCCTATAAGGCATGAGCCTCCATCGATACCACCTGCCCGATTTGTACTTCACACGTCTGCATATGCACAGCTTTACACTTTACGGCATATTTTACGACGGTGCCCAATTTATACGACCTCGACATCATGACATTTTCACAGCCCAACATGATTTAAGTTACCAAAGTAGTGGTACTTCAATAGTACAGACGTTGCTAAAAGTTTTGACGATGATACAAATATTGATTTTCACAAAGTTTTCATGATGCCAATTTGTATATACTCCAGAATGTTATAAAGAGCGACCAGATGAATTGCAATTAATTGCAAAGTCCCTCTTTGCCATGAAAGTGAACTTAATCCCAACAAAAACCATTTCAGCTGCATTTCAGCCCTGCCACAAAAGGACCTGCTGACATCATTTCAGTGATTCTCTCGT
Organism: Cyphomyrus plagiostoma; assembly: GCA_019775915.2. Classification (NCBI taxonomy): domain Eukaryota; kingdom Metazoa; phylum Chordata; class Actinopteri; order Osteoglossiformes; family Mormyridae; genus Cyphomyrus; species Cyphomyrus plagiostoma. The sequence goes on from JABFEA020000085.1 coordinate 24,951,362, forward strand.
AAACACAGGTGAGAGTGTTCATGAGGACAAGCATGGAGGATGGTGCTTGAAATCATTGTTCTTCCTCTGTTAACCATGGTAACCTGCAAACACATGCAGTCATCATTGCTTTGCACAAAAAGGGCTTCACAGGCAAGGATATTGCTGCTAGTAAAATTGCGCCTAAATCAACCATTTATTGGATCATCAAGAACTTCAAGGAGAGGAGTTCAATTGTGAAGAAGGCTTCAGGGCGCCCTGGGCACTCAGGGCAAGAAAGTCCAGCAAGTGCCAGGACCATCTCCTAAAGTTGATTCAGCTGCGGGATTGGGGCACCACCAGTGCAGAGGTTACTCAGGAATGACAGCAGGCAGCAGCGACTGCATCTGCAGACACAGTGAGGTGAAGAATTTAGAGGATGGTCTTGTGTCAAGAGGGGTAGCAAAGAAGCAACTTCTCTCCAATAAAAATATCAAGGACAGACTGATATTCTACAAAAGGTACTGGAATTGGACTTCCGAGGACTGGGAGAAAAGTCATTTTCTCTGATGAATCCCATTTCCAATTGCTTGGGCCATCCGGAAAAAAGATTGACCAGAGAAGAAAAGGTGAGTGCTATCATTAGTCCTGTGTTATGCCAACAGTAAAGCATCCTGAGACCATTCATGTGTGGGGTTCCTTCTCAGCCAAGGCAGTGGGCTCACTCACAACACAACACAGCCATGAATAAAGAATGTTACCAAAACATCCTCCAAGAGCAACTTCCCCCGACCATCTAAGAACAGTTTGGTGATGAACAATGCCTTTTCCAGCATGATGGAACACCGTGCCATAAGGCAAAAATGATAACTAAGTGGTTCAGGGAATAAAACATTGACATTTTGGGCCAGGAAACTCTCCAGACCTTAATCCCATTGAGAACTTGTAGTCAATCCTCAAGAGGCAGGTGGACAAACAAAAATCCACAAATTCTGATAAACTTCAAACATTGATTATGGAAGAATTGGGTACCATCAGTCAGGATTTGGCCCCGAAGTTGATTGACAGCCTGCCAGGGCGAAACGCAGAGGTCTTCAAAAAGAAAGGCCAACACTGCAAAAATTGACTCGTTGCATAAATTTAATGTAATTGTCAATAAAAGCCTTTGACGCTCATGAAATGCTTGTAATTATACTTAAGTGTACAATAGAAACATCTGGCAAAAACATCTGAGCAGCACACTTTGTGAAAACCAATAACTGTGTCATTCTCAAAACTTTTGGCCACAGTTGTACAAAATATGGTTTTGGGAAACACATGCATTGCAACAGCATGGGTTCAACTACACAAGTTGCTAGTATAGTTCACAGCTATGCTTTTTGGGAAATGTACCCCTGATCCTGTTAATATTTCTTTTCATGGCATCAAGTTCATTTTATGGGAATGATCTCCACCAGCCCCCGAATGGGATATTCAGCCAGCTCTATAGCACCTGCACCTGTGATTGAGTGGGTGTTTGTGGGTCTTGTTAGGCATCCCACTTCGATATGGTGACTGTATTTGTCCCTGACAGCCGCCACTATTATGCTGCAGCAAAGTCTGTGAATTATGCCATTAGGAATAAACAGCTACAGATACACTGAACAAAATGACATATTTATCTGGTCCCACTGATTTGGAGTAATATAAATATGACTGCAATAAACACAAAAAACACCAAACTTTTTCAGTTTGTATTCCAAAATATCATATCACTGGATAGCAGCAGTTTCAAACTGATGGAAATGTAAACCAGCCTTTCAGATACGGGATATTTAAGTTTTAATCTTTGAATGGTGTGTTTTGTTCCACTGTTTGTTTATGGGCGCCTTGGCCTCCTGTCAATGAGGACGTAATTGCTCTCTTGGGTTCTCACTGCAGTTACGTATATGAGCAGGTTGCCCTCATTGCTGCTGTTGCTGAACCCCGGGGAGTAGATGCTTGTTCTCGTCTGTGTCCAGGCCAAGAGCAGCTTGAGAAGATGCTGCGCTGTAGATGGAGAAATAAACAGCCTATTCAGTCGTCGATCTGAAGGGGGGATTCCCCAGATGTCCAAACGTTGGTGGGGCTTCTCCTGTTTAGTGACTGAAATGTGTCTTTTGGAGGACAGAAATGTCCTTTCAGCTGTGCTCTATGAGGAAATCAGAACTCCTCCGTGCTCAATCCAAGGACACATCTGTCTGCTAAATGTCATGGGTGGGATGGGGGTGGCTGGTAGTTTGCGTGCCATTCAGATGTTACGCCTGGGTGCTCACGCCTCTGTGCTGTTTCTCCAGCCCCCACATGGACCCAGCCCCCTGCCACAGAGTCCTGGGTGGTAAGGTGTATGCTGGTTTATCTCTGCCCTGGGGTGCAGTGCTGACACTCTCTGCTGTCTCTGTCTGTGTGCTGTGGCCTCTCAGATGCTTAACGAGGATTAACCAAACTCTCTATGGGGTTTAGCCTATGGCTAACACGGCCGGTTAGCCCTTACCCGATGCTTGATATGTTGAAGGCTGTCCCAGAGGAATCAGGCCCCAGCATTACCAGCAGGCAGGGTACAGGAAGGGAGCTGGCTGGTGCGGGTACGCACAAACACGGGCCCAAAATACCCACGCTGTTTGTGCACCTGTTTGTTTTCCTGGAATCTTCCATTTCCTTAGAGTTTGCCTTTATTTTCAATAGCCAGTCGGCTGCCGTCTGCAGCTGCCTTCCAGTTCTCTCGGCCAGCTCCACGTCCCAGACTCCACGCTCTCCTCTGTATCTGATGGCAGCGCGGTGCGTCTGTCCCCACAGGCAAGCTGTGGACGCGCAGCATGAAGGTGGCCTACAACCTACTGCACAAGCTGGGAACGAAGCAGGAGCCCATGCTCAGGCCAGGGGACCGGGTGAGTGCGGGGAGTGGCACCGATACGCACTGCGCCAGGCATGACCCCGATGCCGGCTTTCACCTACCTTCACCAATGCAGCTTGATAGATTTCTCCACCTCACGTGTTCCCTGCCGTCCTGCCGGAAAATGGAGTGACTTTGGAGTAGGGCCCAGAGCTTTCTTGTTAACTGCAGGGGCAAGATTAATTAGAGTGGAGTAGTTATTTTAGAAAGTTAGTATTGACTCCAGTCCCTAATGAAAATGTTTATGGGGTCCCTAGGCACAGCAAGGGGAGAGGCCTGGGGATTTAGCTGAGCAGGCTGTCAGGCTTCTGGAAGATTGAAGGGATCTGCAGGCACTCAGGAAAAAGACCAGGAGCTCATTAAAGACCCAGCACCACCCGCACTCAAAGCGATGACCTCGCTAACATGTGACTCTGGCCTTCTGTTCCATAGGTGGCGCTAGTGTTTCCCAACAATGACCCAGCGGCCTTCATGGTGGCTTTCTACGGCTGCCTTCTAGCCGAAGTGGTCCCTGTACCGATTGAAGTGCCACTGACGAGGAAGGTGAGGGTCAAGCTGCAGCAGAATTCCTGATGTATCATCTGGACGGTGATGTCGTCGCTTACTGGTCATGTGACGTGCCAGAATTCAGGATGACACTATCATGCGCTCCAAGATTTTTAAATAACTGCTCAGGACCACAACAAATAAACATGGGTGCGCAGTGAAGCCTAGAGGAAAGCCACTCTGTGTGATTATGCTAATAGGGTTACTATTCCCATGATACTTTTTTTTGCTATACTTTCATTTGGAGGGTCATAAATAATTCGGCGGGCACCCAGTGGGGCAGAGGTGATGTTAACAACTCAGAGCACGCGTACAGTCAGGGGGGGGACTCCACGCTGCTCAGTTGTTGATATCACACCCCCACTATCACCCCAGCTTGCACCAAGACTCTCCCACGGGTAGCACACTGGTGCAATAAACATCTTTGTTCTCAAACACATTTGCAGCGTAACGTAACCCCTCTTTGTTATCTGATCGGTTCTGCTTAGTGTTACTCTCCTGTATGTCATATAAATTTTCCCGGATTTATCTGCCGGTTTGATCCATGTTTTTGGGTTCCTGTGCTGTGGCTGAGAGCTCCACTTCCTGTCCTCGCCCCCGCAGGATGCTGGGAGCCAGCAGATCGGCTTCCTCCTGGGCAGCTGCGGTGTCACTGTGGCTCTGACCAGCGATGCCTGCCACAAGGGACTGCCAAAGAGTGCCACCGGCGAGATCCCACAGTTCAAAGGTCAGCTGCTACGTTCCTCCCAAGTGGGGGTTAGGGTTAGGGTTATGCCCTCCAGTTCTGAGAAAGACACAGAATGCCTTGCCCAACCTTGTGTTGGGGTGCAGAGGCAAATTTGGGGCTATCTGACATGTCTGCAGAGGCATAAACAGTCCCCTTGGCTTTTCTGAACAGTGCAGTTGATCCCAAAATGATCCTGGGTCTACACTCCCCCACCCCCCAGGTTGGCCAAAGCTTCTCTGGTTCGTCACAGAGTCCAAGCACCTGTCCAAGCCCCCAAGGGACTGGTTCCCCCACATCAAGGACGCGAACAACGACACGGCCTACATTGAGGTAGGGCTCAAGCCCAATTTAACAATGACACGACCCACATTGAGGTAAGACTCGAGCCCAGTTGAATAGTAACACGGCCTACATCGACGTTGGGCTCGAGCCCAGTTTAACAGCGACATGGCCTACATCAATGTCGGGCTCGAGCCCAGTTGAATAGTAACACGGCCTACATCGACGTTGGGCTCGAGCCCAGTTTAACAGCGACATGGCCTACGTCGACGTCGGGCTCGAGCCCAGTTTAACAGCGACATGGCCTACACCAAGGTTGGGTTTAGCCTACATCTAGGTTAGTCTTAAGTGACAGTGGTATTATTTTACTGATTCCAAAGGAAATTCCAAAAGTTACAGTAGCAACACACAAAAAGTGACATCACTGTACATATGCAAAAGATACAGGACACAGTGCTGTACTAAAGGACACAGTACAATAAAAGTAAATTGCAAAATAAAGTGTGCAAACATTTAAATACACACTGTGTGGGGGGAAGGGGCCAGGGGGTATACTTCTTGGTGTATTTGATGGAGGCTGGGAGAAAAGACCTTAGATGGTGCATACTAGAGCAGCACAGCTGTGCAAGTCTGTTGCTGAATGTGCTTCTCTGTTTGACCAGAGTGTGATGCAGAGGGTATGAGGTTTTGTCCAGTATGGAGCAAATCTTCTTGAGTGTTCTCTTTTGGATGGTTGTTTCAAAGGAATCCAAGTGGATTCCCAGAACAGAAGTAGCCTTTTTAGTCAGCTTATTAAATTTGTTTGAGTCCCTTCTTGTAGCATTGTTGCCCCAACACACCACTGCATAGAAGATTGCACTTTCTACCACAGACTGAACTGAACAGAACTGCTGTAACAGAGACCTGCAGACCTTGAAAGACTCAGGAAGTAGAGGCGACCCAATCCCAGTCTGTTATCCAGGTGCACTCCTAGGTTCCTGTATGTGTCCATCACATCATCTCCATCAATAGTAATTGAAGACGGGAGGCTTTTTGATCTCCTGAAATCAACCACCATCTCTTTGGTCTTCCCAATGTTGAGCAGTAGCTGGTTTCTATTGCACCACTCAGCAAAGTCCTTCACCAGCTTCCTGTATTCCCCCTCCTGACCTTCCCTAATACAACCAACTACGGCCATGTCATCAGAAAATTTCTGCATGTGACAGATCGCATTGTTGTACTTAAATTCAGCCATAAAGAGAGTTAACAGGAAAGGAGACCGTCCCCTGGGGCGGCCCTGTGCTGCTCTCAGCCATGTTTGAGACAGCCATGGTGTCTCAGAAACTGTGGTCTTCCCTTCTAGTAATCCACAATCCAGGAGACAAAGGGTATGTCCAAATGCATGAGACAAAGTGTATCCTTTTCTCCCTTATCAATGCTGGCAGTATGGTGTTGAACGCACTAATCAAAAAATCAAAAAACATGATCCTCACAGCACTGCCAGCCATATCCAGATGGGAGTAGACTCTGTCCAGCAGGTAGATCACTGCATCATCCACTCCAATGTGGTCTTGATAGGCAGTCTGCAGCGGATCCAGAAACGTGTTGACCATCAGTTAGAGGTGAGCCAGGACAAGCCTTTCTGAGGTTTTCATGAAGTGAGATGTCAGAGCTACCGGTCGATAGTCATTAAGGGCCGAGGGTCACCTCTTGTTGGGGACAGGAACCAGGCATGATGTCTTCCACATTTTATATTATGCACAACCAGTTTTTTAATATCATTTTTTCTGTTTAACGTGGCCTACATCAAGGTCGAGGCTGAGCCAGTATTCCCAAACGCTATAAAAAAAGTGAACATTCTGCTCATAGGTTCGGAGGTCAGAGGTTTTATTGGGCGTATCTAATGTGCTGATGCTTCAGTTTGGACTAACTACTGAAATTCGGTCAAATGACACGGCTGCATTTAATGTCACCCCCGCAGTACAAGACGTGCAAGGACGGCAGCGTGCTCGGTGTGACTGTGATGCGGATCGCCCTGCTGACGCACTGCCAGGCACTGACGCAGTCCTGCGGATATACCGAAGGTAGAGCCCGTCCTGCTACGTGCCTGCTGTTCTTGAATCCCTAATTCAAGATAAACACAACCTGTGTAGGAAGTCTAAAGGTGACCTTGAGATGCAACCGGTTAGCATGCTAACCCACCGTCATGACCCTGTCCCCATCTGCTTGCCCATTCCCTCCAGCTGAGACCATGGTGAATGTCCTGGACTTTAAGAAGGACGTGGGCCTGTGGCACGGAATCCTCACGGTGAGCGCCCCCTACCACCCAGAGCTGCAACGCGGACGCCTTACCGTCCTTTTTTGAGAGGTTGAAGGTGATGTCGCCCCGTCCTGCAGAGCGTCATGAACATGATGCACGTGATCAGCATCCCCTACGCGCTCATGAAGGTTAACCCCCTGTCCTGGATCCAGAAAGTGTGTCAGTATAAAGGTGAGCCTTTGGTCGCCGTGGCGACCTGCCCGTTCACCAGTGAACGAGCTAGAAAAGCTGGCTGAGTTCCCTCTGAAAGGACAGCCGCACAAGGTCTCATTTTCAGAGCTGACTTCTTCCAGCAGGCACAGCTATACACAAAAGCATAAATAGATACAGTGGCAAGTGGGTCCCACATACACTGTACCTTCTAGAAGGTTCTGGGTTAAACTGAAAACAGAGTTGCTGTTACAAATCCATGAATCTCTTCCGGAGTTTACAATGTCCAGCTGTTTTACGGCATGCTTTTAATGTCTCTTACCCCGACCTGATCTGTTTCCGGCCGGCCAGCCAAAGTGGCGTGTGTGAAGTCCAGGGACATGCACTGGGCCCTGGTGGCCCATCGTGACCAACGGGACATCAACCTGAGCTCACTGCGTATGCTGGTGGTAGCCGACGGCTCGAACCCCTGTGAGTCATGCAGCGTGTTCACGCACACCCACGCATATGCAGATACGCTTAGCATGTTCTGCACCATCATACCTTTTTGTGGACCGACCATAAACACCCTGGTTTACTCAAGGTACCTTCTACATCTTCAGTGGACCTTCTCAGCTACATTGCCTATATCTGCTCAGAGACCTATGCCCAATACACTTGCACAAAAGCAGATGACTGTAAAGGGGGGGGCGTTAGGATGAGAAGGGGCCCAAAAAAATCTGGAGAATAATTGGATTGGTCTGGGTTGGGAGCGCAATATGATATGCTTTCATCAGGCCCAAACTTCCTAGCGAGTGTTCCTACATTTTTGGAGTAATGACATTAATGGGGTGGCTGTTGTTTCTTGGGAAACCACACTCTGCAGTGGGGGTGCCACAGGCTGCCTATGTGCCTTAAGCTTCTTTCCTGGGGCCCCATGTAGAGTTGGATGTCTCAAGACCACTTTTACGTGGTTTTGGTCTCGTCACAGTCTCAGCGGTCTTTGGTCTTGGTCTTGGTCTTGTCTTGGTCACGGATGCTTTGGTCTTATCTTGGTCTCGCTATTTTGGTCTTGGTGTCTCAGATCGACATAGTGGTCGGGAGATTTGAAGCGAAAAGTATCCATGACACACAACGTAACGTTCGATAATGCAACATTATTATTATTTTGCCTTTGGCGCCCTTCAAATGCAACCAATCAATGACATGCATGCATTTTGTTGTGATTCAGACATTGGCGCGCATCCAATCAAAATACACGTTATACACGCAAAATAAGTGTAGCACTAGTTAAACGTTAATTAAATGTGTAATCACATGCCATTGCAGACATCAAGATGTCATAATCTTTTAAGCACTTGTCCTTATTCTGATTAATGCACAATTTGATGTGCAGTTTGTATTGGTATATAGTATTTGTAGTTTGCATTTGATTCATATGACGTGTACGCATGTCTTTATATTGTTTGATTACAATATTTTACTTGAAATGGTGTTGACTAAATAAATGTGACAATTGATGTTTAAATAACATCTGTTTATCATGTTGTGTTGACTGAAAAGGCCTAATCCATTTCAGGGAAGTTAATATCATACAGGTCATTTGGCTAGTACTACTACAGTGGGACATGATGCAGTTTTAAGTTTATAATAGTGTATCTTCAAATTTGATGTTACAATTTTATCTACATTTAGACAGTTTTTGGAGGTGTTAGCTGTTTTGTCAGATGATGAGTCAGTACCCAACATGTTAGTTAACAGCACACAAAAGTTAAGGAAGTCTTTTTTTTTTTTTAATCTCAATCTTGGTCCTGTCTTGGCATTGTCTTGGTCTTGACTTGGTCTGTCTTGGTATTAGTCTTGGTCTTGGTCTCGATACCCACTGGTCTTGGTAGTGTCTTGGTCTTTGTTTAGGTGGTCTTCACTACAAGTCTAGCCCCATGAAGCAGAATTTCAAGTTACCTTCAAGTCAATGTCAGCTGACTGCTGCCTTTCCAGAGGATGAAATTGTTTTCCCCCAACTTTGTTTCCTCCAGGGTCAATCTCATCTTGCGATGCCTTTCTCAACGTCTTCCAGAGCAAGGGACTTCGGCCAGAGGTCATCTGCCCCTGCGCCAGCTCCCCTGAGGCTCTGACTGTGGCTATCAGAAGGTACTCACAGTTGACACCCTGGAGGCTGTACCCGGTACCTCTAGCCAGGCTCCCCGCCCAGCTTGAGATTCATGCTGAATGGTTGCAGGGTTTAATCATTATAACTGCTCTGTTTTTAATGGGTTACAGTTGTGGAAAATAGTGCAGACTGCCTCTCTTGATGAGAAGCACAGTGCCTTGTGGTCGCGATGTAGTCAGTGAGTTGGCTGAGCTGCTTACGTAAAGAAAAATGCATCTACAAACATTATCTTAGCTCAGTCACACCAAGGCATCTGACAACAGCCTCGTCTTCAGTCTGACTGCCGTCCCAGGTGGGGCAGAGGGCCCTGTGTCTGTGGTTTGTCCCTATGGGTCTGCCTGTGTAAAGTCACAGCCTTTAAATGCTCAGCCTTGCCCCTAGTGTGAGCTCACTGTGTGTCTCCACGTCTGCTATAGGCTGAACCATGCAATGTGATGTGATTGCCCATATGGGTATAAGGTGGGTGGGGCTTAAATGCAGCAGAATCGGGTGGGGTTTAAGGTTGGAGGCAGCACTCAGAGGTATAGTAAAGGCTGAATGTTGAGCCTGCTTTGTCATGGGCTCACAGGTGTTCCTCATAAGCAGCAGGTCCATGAATTCAGGCCGATGATGTCATTTCATCATGTGACCCTCCCCTCATTACTTCCTGTTTGCCTGTTCCATAGCACACACCCTTTATCATGTCACCAGGCCTCCCTGTTAGAGGACGGGTCCCTGGAAGTGCTAGGGGGCAGGCTGATCTGTGAAATGGCCAATTCTGATTGGTGTGTGTTTGCAGGCCCACTGAGGACAGCAATCAGCCGCCTGGTCGAGGCGTACTGTCCATGCAGGGTCTGAGCCACGGCGTGATCCGTGTGGACACAGAGGAGCGCCTCTCCGTTCTCACTGTGCAGGATGTGGGCACGGCAATGCCAGGCGGTATGAGGACCTGCCCCTTATGCTAATGTGCTGCTTATCAGACCTTTGGTGCGTCGGCCGCAGTTGCTTCCCTGTCTCAGTGTCGTGCTCTTCGGCTCTTCACGGCAGCCCTCCTGTGTGTGGTCAGACCGGACGGCGTGCCTCAGCTGTGCCAGACGGATGAAGTCGGCGAGATGTGTGTCTGCTCCGTTGCCACGGGGACGTCCTACTACGGCCTTTCCGGGATGACCAAGAATACCTTCGAGGTGAGCGCAAGACCGCTTCAGTGTGGGCATGGCTTAAATACCGCTGAGTGGATGTAATTGGTGAGTGGGTTTGGCCGACTATAATGGGTGGGGCTTAAGCACTACAGAGTGTGGGTTTGGCCCGACTATAATGGGTGGGGCTTAAGCACAACAGTGTGGGTGTGGCCTGACTGTAATGGGTGGGGGCTAAGCGCTACAGAGTGTGGGTGTGGCCTGACTGTAATGGGTGGGGGCTAAGCACTACAGAGTGTGGGTGTGGCCTGACTGTAATGGGTGGGGGCT
>JABFEA020000085.1:25023255-25038521 GCA_019775915.2 Cyphomyrus plagiostoma
GGACAGAGAACTGCCCGCCATCAGGAGCTCCAGGACAGAGAACTGCCCGCCATCAGGAGCTCCAGGACAGAGAACTGAACAGTGCATTAATAAAACTGTGTGACACATATATGAAATTATATAAGGTATTTTGTAGTAAGGTAGACTGTCCCACTTGGCTTCTGATGAGCCACACCTGTTCCTGGTATTAACAGATGTGGTTCGTCAGAAGCCAGGTAGGATAGAAAACCTACTGGACGGTAGCTCTCCAGGACCGGAGTTGGAGACCCCTGATTTAGATAATGGGGCTCCGACAGGTGTAAGTAACTATGGCAACTACGCGGGAGAGGTGGGAGGGGCACAGGCATGAGGAATTCCTGAGCAGCAGTACTCCAACAGCACATGGGGCACGTGAAGCCAGATTGACAGCACTGGACACCCAGTTCATCCAGAATCAATGCAGATTATAACTCTGGTTTGTCACCATATTCTAGACTAAACAAGTGAGTTTTTAGCCTTGACTTAAATATTGGAGTGAGTCTGAATCTTGGACGGTTGCTGGTTGACTATTCCATGACACTGGAGCCTGTGACAGAATTCTCTGCTTTGAAGACCATTCCACTCTGGGCACTGCCAGGTAGACTGACCCCTTGAGAGCGAAGTTATATGGAACCAGTAAACTGCTAATATAATCTGATGCTAGACCATTCAGTGTCATATAGGTAAGCAGTAGCACCTTGTAGTCGATACGAGACCTATGCCAGTGGAGTGAGGCCAGTATAGGACCGATATGTTTCGTAGTCCTTGTTAGGACTCTAGCTGCGGCATTCTGCACTAACTGGAGCTTATTTCATGATGCAGAGACACACCCAACCAATAGAGGGTAGAGATAGTCCAACCTAGAAGTCAAAAGGCACATACTAATGTTTCCTGAAGTGAGAACATTGAATTACATATTTTTTGTTATGCAGTATTTCTCAAATAGAAAGGGCTATTGGGGAGCTGGGGACACTGGTTTATATCTATACACATATGTGTGTCTGTCTGTTTCTGATCTTGTAATTATTATATTGCATGGGTCAGATTTCCCTACAATGTCATATGAACATATAACTTCTCACCTTGTCAGGATATTTTTCCAGTCCCCACAAAAGGAACCTCAATTTCATAAAAATCTTTGAATGCAATCAAAAAACTAAAAATGTCTAGTTTTCAATTAGGGTTTGGTAGGGCTTAAGGTTGTCATATTTAGGATTATGGTTTATGCCCATAGATACGAATGGAGAGTCCTCACAAAAATATAAATACAAACCCGTGTGTGTGTGTTTCCCCAGAATAATACCAATTGAGGTATGAGGAGGTCACAAATAACACAAGGCTGTTAAATCAAATATTCACTTTCACTGCTTCTCCCACTGCCCTTTACTTGCCTCCCATGCATTTAGGGAAAAACCAGTGACTCTATTACAGCAGTGGAGGGAGTTTAGCCGTTATTCTAGTATATTTACATGTTCTATTTTCAGTCCTGCTTTACATATAACTGCCAAGGAAGAACAGGTCATAGACCTTCGAGGATAGTTAAAAATTTCCTCTTCTCCCTCTTTGCCATTATGCATCACGTTCTTTGATTCAAGTTAGACTACACAAACTGCTGTGTTGAAATGTTCGTATGTAAAATAAGATGTTTATGTTGCCCTTGTTATGGCCAACGGCAAAATGTTAGCTAATATAGCGCAACGCAGCGGACATTGGAATGAACCACACATAACATACAAGAGAAGCTTAGACCGGGAAATGCAACGTCTGTTTAACTTATTGAAAATTAATATATATGTATATAACTCCATATGACCTCAAAAAGCTTTGCAGCATGTAATTGTGCAATGTCTGTAAAAAATGCAAGGATCTTCGGGGTATTTCTGTTGGTTTGACCTTAGCAGTGAACAGAGTTCCGACGTTAATCTTTAACCGCGTAAAAATAACTGCGAACAAGATCATGGAGTTCCGCATTTTTCTCTCCAAGGTCTGTTATCGGGGTGTTTTCACATCAGGTGTAACATTTGGATAGATGAAAAAAAACTAATGAAAAGTCATGGAAAAATAAAGGTGAAAGATATACGCATATATGTACATTAACATTTTATATTATTTCATGCTTTTATTTGTAACATGAATATTTGAACCCTTCTGCTGCGAATGTTACTTTACTGTAAACTTACTGTTAAGCGTATGTTTTTTATTTGTTACGGTTCACCCTTTTATTCCTATCCCTTAACTTCCCACCACAGCTGTTATATATTATCTTCCATGCTGCTGTTAATGTCATTTTAAGATCGGTGTTTATTGATAAATTGAAAAGCACCTTAGACAACCCGTATTGTTCCGTTATCGCGAGTCTACGCTGGTATGATGCCAGCAGCAAGAACAGCTCGTACATGCAGGGCGCCTTAAGAAGTCTCAATGTGCTGTTCCCGCCACCCTGTGCTTCCTGTGAGATGGGTGGATTACGCGCTGTGCATATACGCGGGGGGTGTCGAGCGCCAGTCTGGAAAATAATTGTGTGCCGTCTACACGCGTACTAACGCCGCAAGGGCTGACTGGATGCTAGTTTTGCTGGTATTCACTCCCACACATCTGTCCATTCAATGTATGAGGCTGGAATAACCTGATTTCAACTAGCCTAATTAAAAAGGTTTTTTTTTCTTGCATCAAATTACAATAGCATTTTGAATATTCGTATCTGACAATAAAACTGCAGCTATTCTTCAACTATCACTGTACCAATTAGTCTATATAGTGGATTGACAGGATTCTGAGTGTGGAGTCCTCTTTAGTTTGAACTAATTTCGATTTTTCATGTTTTTAGTTGCTTCAAACAACTACATTAGATGATGGACACAATTAGTGGTTCCGTCTGTTCTAAAGTTAATATTCCAGATATATTGAGGTGTGTGAGACCGATACGGTTGATCAACACCCTTTAGTGGACCTAGTTTTGCCATTTATTCGCGAGATGCTGAACCTGCATGACAACAGCGGCTGCGGGCGGGTACCTCAAACCCTCATTAGGTGTTACAGCGTTAACAGTGGTTGTAATGTCAGAAGACTTTTGGATAAAATCTGGTGCAGCACGCTTTCTGTTGACAAAGGCTGAATTTAATTTCGACCACGTTGACGTATTAAACAGGGTTGCACAATATGCAGGCTATGAAAACAATATATCCGCCACTGGCGCAGATCGCCCCACTTGAAAAAAATGGAAGACAAAGCTGCCCGACTCGTTCCTACGCCAAGCAGTGTGGCTCTCCAGACCCATGGGTATATCCTACGTTGCACTACTAACTCCCTGTATTCCCTGTCTCGTCACTGGGTCTTGTGTTGTATTTCTATGTGTCCGTCTGTATATGTATGATACATCATACACCCATGCAGCACACGCCGAAATGACTTCAGCTGTGCCCCCCGACACGGGAACCCCTCTCTTTAGCACGGGGCAACTTCCTCCGTTCGTCCTGGCAGAGACAGCCAGTCTACATAGCAGTAACACTTGTGTCCTTTGTGAATTAAGTTGTTTGACTTGCTCGAGTGTTTTAAAAAAAATAAAGCATTACAGGTGTCTCCCGTCTACCTCAGTGGCGCGGGTCCGTGCAGATGCAAGTCAGGCTCACCCATTCACAGTGAGCGACAGGGTGAGCGATTGTGTGTGAGAGGTGTTATGGTTAGACAAATTGTAGGGAAATTATTTTTATTTTGTCTTTGTAATGTCGTGAGTCATTTAAAACTGATACATATGTAGTCTTTAATGTGATTTTGCCGTCAAGTGAATTTATAGGGCCAGTCCACCCACACTATGATTTCTGGCTCTGCTATTATCTCGAACTCTTCCAGTCACACATATAAAATTGCCCATTGATCAGACAAAAGCACAAGTTGCAGCTACAGAGCTGCTTTGCACCAAACCATCATAATGCACACAGGCGGCACTGGTTGAAACCCATGTGACCTAGGCAAGGCTGACTGGGGAGCCTCACTGCAGACAAAATGAAATTGGCTTTTTATTCGGTGGTGGGAGGGCTGATAAAATTGGCAGAGAGAGAGAGAGGTACTTAGAATATACAGGAATACAGGACAAATCGCTAAACGGTTTCATAATTTTTTTCAGGAGGGTTGAAGCCATTATGAACAGGGTCTAGAAAACCCTCACATTTCATAATTATTTGTTTGGACCACCCCCACACTTAACATAAAATATTAGTTTTATGCCAGTTTCCCCCCACATTCAAAATGCTTCTAACGCCCCTGGAACCACCTATATAGGCACCTAAAAGGAAAAGTATTCACGAAAATGTTTACTTTAAGTATGCCTGATTTCACTTAAACTGTTTACTTTTGAAATTTTCAAGCACCGAGAATATCGAGGTCTGATTTAGCCCACAGGACTGACATAGGTGACGAGGAAGTGATGAGGAATGTTTTCCGCTGACAGGCATAGAAAAGATTTGGTGGGGTGGATTGCATCAATCCATTAGCTTGAGGAAATGCGATACGGTCGGCATAGTGAAGACTGGTATAGCGTGGGGAAAGTCCAGGAATGAGTATGTAAAGAGGCACAAGCCTTTATCGGTATTGTCTAGCAACAAACCAGTCAGCAGATCAGCAGAAGCAGCCATGCTCTCCCTCAGGAGCTACACTGCAGCTCTGCTGGTGCTCGTTACTCTGCACCTGCTCCTCTCCCGGACCGAGTCAGGTGCGTGTCCCGCTGCGGCCGTTTGCACTTTTTATTTTTGGAAAGTAAATTGCTGAATCTCTTCAGGTTAAGAGGTCGTTCGTGCCCAAGCGAGTGCCGCGCCCTGCTTCAGCTTTTGCGTTAAGGTGTAACTTTTTGAAGCGGCTCTTCTACGCGTTTTTACTTGTTTCTCCCGCCTGTTTAAGTGTCTTTACTTCTTTCAGCCACGAGCTGCTGTGTTGGGTACTCCTCCAGGCGCCTTCCCTGCCACAAGCTGAAGCGCTACACCATCCAGCCCATGACGGACACCTGTGACATCGAGGCAGTCATGTAAGTGTCCCAGCAGTGGTAAGCTGCAGCAAATGGTTCCTTTTCAGCAAATATCGATAGAATATTACACAATATGTAGTGAAGTGAGATTGATACTGTTTCCAACCCAGCTTAATGTCAGCTGTGTTTCAGCACAACTCACGATAAGCTCGTCGGCAGTGACAATCACAACCTTGCATCCACATATTCCTCCTTTCTAGTTTCCATACGAAAAGGGGCAGGTTCATCTGCGCAAATCCCTCGCAGTACTGGACCATGAAGAGAATCAAGTGCCTTCAGTGAGTCTGAATCCCATGACCCCTGTGCTGTGCTGTGTTCAAAAGTTATCCTCTAAACTGCCGCCTTACTGGAATTATAATCGTGGTTGTTTTTTTTGCCTTTGGCAGTGAACGGGCACAAGCCAGGAGAATGGGCATCTCCAGTCGAGGTTAATGTTTTGCACGTTGTGATGATGAAGCTTCAGGATTGATGGCCCTGTCAGAACGACAGGGCATTTAGACGAGGAGGCGGCAGCCTGCAGGGGAAGGGGACTCTGCTCTCCCTGGAGCTTTGAGGAGCACCCCCACCTGAACGCTCACTTAAGTAAGCGCCGCCTAGCAGACTGCTTCAGTGCCCAAGGCGGTGCACGAGGGCGGCACACCGGGACGCCAGAATCCACCTTGCTAGCACCACTCTTAGACCAGCCTACACTCTAGGGACCAAACGGCTTCCTCTAGGGTCCTTCCTGGCCTGAAACCACAAATGATAATAAATCAAAGACTTCGGTGTTCTCCGTCCATAAGTTTTTTTTGTTTTTAGATTTAAGTATACATGGCTTCCTTCTCACGCTGAAATACCGTTGGCTTTGTTCAAAGTTTGTATTATTTTCCCCACATATGTGAAACCTTAGATACTGAGAGTTTCGTTTCTTTGGTTTTGTAAAACATCACCTCTGTGCCCCTGTGTAGAGGCATGCACTATGTTGTATCAGGTTATAGAAATCGCTGAGTGCATGATGTACCACTGTTTTTAAATCTGATTTAACTGGCTTATGTTCATAATAAAGGGTTCAAAGTTATGTCTAAATTATGTCTAAATTTGTTTATTTATTTATTTGTTTGGTTGGGGGACTCAAAGGTTCAATGGATCTGGCACAGTGCTGTTGTGCCAATCAATTTAAGTAGGTATGTGCCTTCCCAATATTTTGTCAAAATGTAAGGTATAAACAAATTGTGCGGTAAACCAAAAATGTGCTTACATTGGCTGTGAATAACATGTCATTAAACCCTTAATCCCATCCCTTACCATTCAACTCTGCAAAAAGAACATTAATACCTGCGCATGAGTATTTTGTATGTCTTGTGGTGAGTGGTTTTGAAATAGTACTGCCCCACAGACTTTGCTTGCACAGCGCGCCACTGATCCAGTGTTTGATTTGATTAAAACCTCAGCTTTATAAAGGCTAAACGGCGCAGCTTTGTGCTGTTAAGCTGTATTGCCCCGTGATCCTGTTCTTGATAAGTGGTCGAGGGATGAGTTGATTACACAAGTTGTTGTGGGTTATATGGTTTTAACTATTTTAACTTCGTTAAAATCCTCTTTCAGTTCTAGGCTAGGGGACTGAACTGGATTCAGAGATGGGTTCTCCAAATGTCTTAGGCTTTTGTTGGCATAAAACTGTCTCCAGGACTGGAGTTAGACACCCCTGACCTAAATATATTGTAACCCACTGGTAGATATTTTGTTAAATGTGTAAGTTGCCATGATTTAAAAGACATCTTGATAGGGACTGTTAAACACTGTCAAAAAATTAGAAGCAATTAGCTAGCTACGTGATAGGTATGGCATCATGTAAATGAAATTTTGGTAAGGGCAGTTCTCTGGTGCCTGCACTGTTCTCCTGCAGGCTTGTTGCTATGCTCAGTTGGAATGGCGGTTATGGGTAAACAACTGTAATATTTACGCGTCTAAACAATTTTACGGAACAGTGCTATAGTGTAAACTCCCTGCCCTCATAGAATAGTATTCAGCTTGATCTGAATCGATCTACGTCTGCTTTGAAGTTCTAGACCAACATTTATGGAACAGGCCTAAGCACATTGGCCGGGTTCAAGGGACCTGCGGGTGCATACCTGCCTCACTGATAAACTAGTCAGGCGGCCTGATGCAGACTGGACTAGGGCCAGGTAACAGAAACATGTTATCCCTTTAATATTTCATCATGGAAGACGAATGTTTGTCAGAAGGGTTGCCAACTCTCATGCTCACACAAGAAATCTTACGGCAAATCTTTGTTATTCCGTTATAAACCTGCAATTAGCTATATCAAAAGTGTTGGGGTAGTTTGCAAACCCTCCAGACTATTTACAAGGTAATAAACTCTTACATATATGTAAATACGTGTGCAGGCTTGTCTCGTATTGAAAATCTCATGCCAACCAGCTCACCAACCCTGGCAACCCTGTTCCTGATAAGACTGTGATCCACTGACGTGCCATATTTTCCACTGACGCCCAATTTTTACCTTTAAAAATTTTCAAATGGATCTCCGTACTGTCCATAAATTTACAAACAATCGGCAATCATGGTTGTCAGTAGATTAACCAGCGTCCACGAAGTGGTAAATGTTCGACTTGACTTGAAAGTGCATCCTGTACATTTCCCGATAACTCTCCATTTATTTATTCAGTACCCATGCATAAAACATGCTACATCCTTTACTACAGATGTCTACATTAAGGTACATGCAAACTGGAAAGCAGAAACTGTAATATGATCTTGGTGATTTCTTCAAAAAAGACACACTAAATAAGGTTGCACTTCACCATATGCCATCCAGAGTGTCCCCAGCCTTGTTCGCTATACTGCCAGGCTAAGTTCCAGCCTCGCGCCCCCTCCCGTAAGTCTGCCCAGGATAAGCGGCTGGAAGATGGGTCAGTAGATGGGTATCAGCATGGACCAGCACGAGGCTGGAAAATACCCACGCACATGTAAACACAAACAAATAAGCATCGAAATGCAATCTGCCTCATCGCGACACCGTCGGAAAGAGGTTAGGAAACTGTAAGTAACAGAGCTGGAAGGGGGGAAACACCAGGCTGCGTTCTGTGTTTAGCATTGCGCTGTAAGGAGCAATTTAATAACGTATTTATTAATATTTAACTTTAGAGACAGTGCTGCGAATGTGAACGTCTCTATATATTTTAAAAATATATAATTGATGTTATTTGTTATTACATTCCTAGAGCTTATACTCATAGTAGGCCTATATACCTTAACCAACCATAAAATTAAAACCAAATCCTGCAACTCGTGTAAGTTGTAGCCCCATACGCAGCAAGCTGCAATGCACTGTGTATTCTGACACCTTCCTACCATAGCCAGCATTGGCTTATTCACCAACTTGTGCTACAGTAGCTCTCCTGTGAGATCGGACCAGACAGGTTTCCCTCCCCACCTGCATCAGTGAGCCTTGGGCGCCCATGACCACTTTTGGTAGGTCCTTACTATTGCATACCCAGTACACCAAACAAGACCTGCCATTTTAGAGATTCGTAAGTTCTACCTTAGGTTGCCTCTTAATTTTCTGACTTGTTTCTCAAAACATTCTTAGTTAAGTATACAGCGCCCTCCACATTTATTGGCACCCCTTGTAAATATTTGTAAATTGGGCTAGAAAAAAATCCACCTTTTGGTGATGCAGTGGGGTGGCATGGTGGTGCAGTAGTTAGCACTGTTACCTTACACCTCTGGGACCTGGGTTCGAGTCTCTTCCTGGGTTACATGTGTGTGGAGTTTGCATGTTGTCATCGTGGGGTTTCCTCTGGGTACTTCGGTTTCCCCCCACAGTCCAAAAACATGCTGAAGGCTGATTGCAGTTCCTAAATTGCCCATAGGTGTGTGAGTGGTTGGTGTGTGAATGTGCCCTGTGATGGGCTGGCCCCCTGTCCGGGGTTGTTCCCTGCCTCGTGCCCGTTGCTTCCAGGATAGGCTCCGGACCCCCTGTGACCCAGTAGGATAAGCGGGTTGGAAAATGGATGGATGGTGATGCAGCTTCATGTCACGCTGATAAATCATCAAAATCTTGGGGTTACCACGTCTCTGGAAAAAAAACTACCAGACACCCCTTACAGATTATTTGGAAGGTAAAAGCTTTTTTTTTGTCAGTTAACCACAAATCTAAGCACCAGGAGTTTGCAAAAACTACTACAACTTTCACTGGAACCAAGTTCAATGGTCTGATGAAAAAAAAATGGATTTGGCAATAAACATAAGGTGGGTTGGGTGTAAAATGAAGGGTGATTATAACGAAAAGAAGCTCATCCCAACTGTAGAATATGGTGGAGGTTCTGTGATGTTGTGGGGCTGTTTTTCCTCTAATAGCCCTGGAAACTCTGTTAAGGTGCATGGCATTATGGACTCCATGAGATACCAGGACATTTTCAATCAAAATTTGGCTGCATCTGCCAGGAAACAAAAATCTTCCAGCCGGACAATGATCCTAAGCACATGTCCAAATCTATAGAAAAATGGTTAGCTGACTGCAGAATCAAGCTTCTGCCATGGCCATCTCAGTCTCCTGACCTGAACCTATGGAATATTATTTAGCATTTCAAAGCACCTTCTGTAAGATATTCTTTCGTAACATTGGTCTGAGCCTGTCTTAGCTGTCTCTTATCGCTCTTGTCAGCTCCTATTGCTCATTTAAAATAAGATTAACATCGTTAAGGGTACAGTTTCATAACCAAACATCACTTAACTAAAACATAACTGATCCATATGATAAAATGATTTTGTATGATCACGACTCCAGTCATCATAAGATTTTGTCCTTGCACTCTGAATACGCAGCAAATTGGTGTGCATCTATAGTGACAGATAAGGAACACGATGACATATTTATTAATTGGGGGGGGTTAGGGTGGATGAATTCCCCCTGTTTCCAACATCACTGGAATCCACACGCCTCTAAATGTGCCACAGTATATCAAAACATCAGTTCATGAGGTTGATAATTTACATATTTATCTAAAACAGGGGTCTCCAACTCCGGTCCTGGAGAGCTACTGTCCAGTATGTTTTCTATCATACCCGGCTTCTGATGAGCCACACCTGTCCTCAGGTAAATACCAGGAACAGGTGTGGCTCATCAGAAGCCAAGTGGGACAGAAAACCTACTGGGTAGTAGCTTTCCAGGACTGGAGTTTGAGACCCCTGATCTAATATGTCTTCCCAAAAAAATACCTTGCAACAGTCTTTAGTATCGGTAGTGAACCACACGGGACATTATCTTATGTTAAGACAGTAACACGACATTTCTTTTGGCTATTGGGACATTATTCGTTAGATGTCCGTAGGCGGTTATTTCACATGATTATACTTCATTGGACATTCGCGCTGCTTTGCATCTTTACTTTCAGTAACCAAAAGAGTGACAATGGAAAACACAGCAGCATAAACACCGATATGAACCCGTGTGGAAAAAGATACGTATATCCACTGAAATTCTGCCTTATTTGCAATTAATTTCTGTTCTTCTATTAATAATACTGCTACATTACTAGCTACAGGCCTGTGATATTACTATGTGGAAAATGTGGTAACACAAATAATGTGCAGCTGGAATTATGCTTTAGTTGTGTATTAACTGACCAGTTGCATATCAGTCTCATGTTCGTTTATCATTAATGAATCGTGACGCGTCCTTTACCTCTCGCATATACTATGTTTGTTACTATATCTAATCATGTGACCTATTGAAGGAAATACCGAAAGAACAAATAGTGAATAACACAAGTGAGATATCTTTTTTGTTCATTAATAAATCGTGACACATATTTTCTGAGGTAGTTCCTGTAATTGTTACTATACTGTATTCGTTCATTTGTTCTTCAGTAGTAACTCAGTTACTACTATATATGCCCCCTCAAGTAAAGGGTCACATTTTGTTTGTGCGTTTGTTTGATATGAAATTTGCTATTTATCCTGGTAGACTATTACAAAACAGCACAATTAAGGTCTCTGTTGCTGTACACCAGAATATATAGCAAGGTGGAAATAACTGGATATTTCAGAAATAGATATACCATTACAAGTGACACTGGGAAGTAAATCTTTATTTGAACTAATGCTCTACAGTCCCCTTCAAAATTTGGTTCAAGGTATGTGAGACACCCCTTCTTGAAAGACAGTCTACACTGTTGAAATGGGTCGTTTATGACCCTGATTTTAAACCAGCAAGGATTGATGGAATGTATAAACATTGGCATACACTGGGCACCACATCATATTGTTTGATGACATCACATGGAGAATTGGATAGCTTTCAAAATATCACAGATATACATGGTCCAGAAAAGCATGACTTTTTAGGTACCTACAAACAAGGACATACTTTAAAAAGGAGATCAAATTTGTCAAGGAATGTGGTACCAATTTGATTAATAAATTTACTGATATGTATAAAAATAGGAATGGTAAGAAAATTGTCTCAAGAAGCTGGATTGGTATTTATGGACGAGGACTGGATGAATATGTGCTCTGTACAGTCGACCTCCACCAGGTCCTTGGAGAGAATTCTGTTGGCGAAATCTATTTTGATATTTTGTAAGCCCTAAGTTCAAAAATATACAGACGGGAGAGTCAGAGAAGGGCCTTTGTTGGAGGCAGTGTGGAGAACAGCTGGCAAACCACTTCCGCCTTCCATCTTCTGGAGCTGTCCAGTCATCCATTCATTGGCAGGAGACACAGAAAATGTGCTGCATTTTTAGGGACAGCATTGACTGTTCCTGCTCAATAATTTATTTGGCCAAAATACCAACACAACTGCCAGCACAAGATAAGACCTTATTAAGGTAATACTACCAGCCAGAAAGAAATCAATAACACGAAAATGGTTACAGACAGAATCTCCAGTGGATAGACATCATAACCACTATCCAAAATATGGAGAGAATCACTATTGCTTTAAATATAAGGTTTGAAAAATATTTAAAGTACTGTAAAAAAATGGATTGTATTTAGGAGCCCATCACCTATCATTGTATAAATGATGGATTTTTGAATGTATATATAGTGACCAATAACTGCTTGTTCTTTTATATTTGTGTATTGTTTATGTCCTTAAAAATAAAGTATAAAAAGGAAACGAAATTTGCAATTTAGGCCCAGTGAAAAAAATCATTAGTTTATCATCCTTTCAATCAGAAACAACTGATGAGGGAGGGCGATTTTTTTAAATTATTACTATTATTATTATTTTTATTTCTTAGAAAAACTTCAGCAGTGCGTGTTCGGTATTGATCGGGAGGGAAGGTAGAAGAAAGTAAGCTGGGGTGGAAGAATACAAATGCGCGGCAATTGGTTTCCATCGTCTGCCTGTGAAATTTGTGAACGCCGGCAGTGGAATTTACACAGGAAAATACACTTTTAAAAAATAAACAAAAAAAAAAAAAACGATGCGGCTAAATTCGTCACGCGGGCGGGGATGATAAACTAATGATTTTTTTTTACTGGGCCTTATTGTTAACATTTTCATGTAACCTTTCAGGCATTGCAGACATTTTTTCAAGTGACAGTAAAAAAAAATTCTCCGCTCTGACGCGGCCGAAGCGGAAGTGATCGAGGAATATTTCCAGCTGACACGGAGGGTATGAGTGGATTGCATCAACAAAATAACACGAGGAAATGGAATTCGGTCGATTGCATGAATGGGTACAGTGTGGGAAAGTCCAAGGGAATTGTATTTAAAGAAGGGTACTCTGGAGCCACAAGCATTTATCGGTCTTTTCTTGCAACATCCCAGTCTCCAAATCACAAGCAGCCATGACCTCCTCGAGGAGCTACAGTGCGGCTCTGCTGGTGCTCGTTACACTGCACCTGCTCCTCTCCCGGACTGAATCAGGTACGTGTCCCGGTGCGCGTGTCAAGGAGCAACGTTTTGAAGCGGTACCTCGCTTAAACCTTTTGGTAAACCTACTTGTTTAAATGTCTTGCCTTTTTTTTTCCTGCAGCGAGCTGCTGTGTTGGGTACTCCTCCAGGCACGTTCCGTGTCACAAGCTGAAGCGCTACACCATCCAGCGTATGACAGGCACCTGCGATATTAACGCTGTCATGTAAGTGTCCCCCGGATTGGTGCGGGCCTCAGTGCTGTATTGCACATAGTAGGTGGCGTGGCCATTGTGAAACGTCGCCCAGAAATTTAACTCTTATTAATTGACTTTTGTCTCTCTATTAATATAGTTTCCACACCAGAAGTGGAAGATTCATCTGTGCCAACCCCTCCCTCGAATTGACTGTTAACATACTCCAGTGCCTCAAGTGAGTTCCTAGCCTGTATCCCTGTTGCTGCGATTAAATTTTATCGGTTCCAGTGGCTGTTTTGGATACGTTTGCTTTTACAGTAAACGTTATTTGCTTTAAATGTTCTATTCGAAACGTCTGATTTTACTTTTTTCCGCATTGAAAGGGCACGGAAGAGGTCGTGAACGTCCACTTCTTCACCAATCAAGATGAAAATATTTTATGAAGAACTTATGAAAATATATTTAACATTTAAATATGTGTAATTGTTATTGTTCTTGAACTTTGAAGTTCATCTATTGAAGTTCAACCTTTTCTCGTATTCTGTATATCGTTTTACCAACGGACATGTAAAATGTCAGATAATGTTTTAATTGTTGCTGTGCTGACGTTTTCTACACTACAGTTTTTCTTTAGTTTTGTAAAAAAAAAAATCACATTTGCACTGTGTGGCAGCTCAGCTTTTATAACACGCAATTCTTATAGAATCCACCAAGTGAAAGTTGTAGCATTTAATATTATGACTATTAAATAGAAACAAGCGACGACTCTTGTTTCTTTTATGATTACTAAGAATGAAACATAAAAGCTGTGCGCGAGCCGGACCAGGACATCGTTTACGAGGTGGAGGGGTGAGTTCGTGAGAAAAAGATCCGTTCACTCGTTTACCAATTAACTGAGCAACCCCCCAGGTTTTCTACTTTTATTTTACGCCCTCTACAGGGCAAATATGGAACATTACACTCGCGTTCGGAAAGAACTCCCACGCAAACCCACAAGAGCAGTACACAGCTGGACAGCGAGATTACATTTCATACACACACGCACACAAACTATATATATATATATATATATATTATGGATTATATATATGGAGCCTAAATGGAAATGAAAATTAAAACTAATGTAACATTAATCTAGGCCAGTGTGTCTGTCCGTGGGGAGAATGTTGACCTTGTCGAGAGATTCACTTAGCTTGACAGCGATATTCATGTCTCTGGTGACTCTTCCTATAATGTCAGTAGATTGATTGGGAGAGCATAGGGGGTCATAAGGTCACTGGAAAGGGGTGTGTGGCACCCCCAAAATTTGAGTGAAATAATAAATGTATAAGAATAAGTTGGTCACACTTTACTTGACGGGGCACAAATAATTTATAGTTATACGAATACCTATGTATTAATTAACCACAAACTCTTAGTTACATGCTGATCTCATGTTAATTCATCGTGACACATCTTTTATCCCAAGCAGTTACTATTTTTGTTAATCCTATAAACCTTTCTAAACTACTAAAGGTAATATTGAAGTAATGTCACAAATAACACAAGTTAAACACTGATCTCTTAGTTGTTCATCATTAATGAATCATGATGCACATTTCAGTTACTATATTTGTTACTATATGTGTTAATCTTGTAAACCTTTGTAAACGACTGAAGGAACAAGTAATGAACAAGACAATGAAATACTGATCTCATATTTATTCATCATTAATGAACTGTGATGCATCTTTTTTCAAGTAATGAATATATTGGTTCAGGATTTGTTCATTATTTGTACTTCAGTAGTAACTGAGTTATTACTAAGTATTTCTGCCCCCAAGAAAAGTGTTATCAGTAAGTTTAACTGTTTGTTATGGTGGGACAGGATGGGAAGGACGATCCACAATGCGCGTTGTTCCACCAAAAGAACTTTCTTGAAAAAACGAACAAAGAGCAAACAAATACAGCATCAGGGGACAAAACCAAGACAGGCATAGCAAAAAAAGACTAGGGTTGGGAAAAATGCAAGGAAAAGTATAGGAAACACAAGTAAGAAAACACCTAAATTTACATCAAACTCAAAAACACTAGTAGATAATATATATACCGGGGTGGCCAACCTTATCCGCAAAGAGCCGCAGTGTATGCAGGTTTTTGGGGTAACCTTTAGGTCAGCTGTTCAAAC
>JABFEA020000085.1:25127971-25138443 GCA_019775915.2 Cyphomyrus plagiostoma
GGGCAGAGAAAATCAGAGGAATGACAGCACGCCTGAACTGATACAAGCAGCGCCTCTTGTTCTCTGTGTGCCCGTTACTGCCTGGCTGCCGCCCTCTGGACTCTTTGTTCTGGAAACAGTGCCGGATGTCTGAGCGTAAACAATGGCAGCAGTGCCACCCCTCCCTCGGCCGCCCGCACGACACTCACAGCTGTTCTGTTCTGAACACCTTGATGGTGCCGTCCTCCCGCATAGAGAAGTTGGTCTCCAGGCACTTGCCTCTTTCAAAGGAGGCGGGCAGCTTCTCGATCTCATACCACCTTCCCAGGTACTGCCATGGCCATTAGAGGATAGAAAACACACAATTACGAGGAATGACATGCTGTTGTAACAGTGAGTGGTTCACCTGGTGTAGAAGCAGAAGTGAGAAGTGGCCTCTACAGGCTGTTTGTGGTTTCATTTAACATACTGTCTCCTCTTGGCACCACACTGTCCATCTTTGACAGGTGTTCATGGTCCTCAGGGGCAGACTAACCTATCTGAGGGCACTAGGATGACATCAGAATGGACACTTAGGTGCTGCCGATTTAACTAACCGTTTCATATATCCCGAGGTGGGGTGAGGCCCTGATGATGCCCTAGTCCACCCAATTAGAAAATAATAATAATTTATATAATATGAAGATCAATATACAATTACAGATTCAGCAGTAGGTACTGAGCACTTAATTCTGGTATCTTTACACAAAAGCTTTATGCTTTTTTTTTGCTTTATTGAACTGATTTGGAAGTTTTTTTTATCCTTTAGGTCAAGGCCTATGACCACACCGCATGCTTGGGTGCAAGTAGTGAAATATCTTTTTGGCCTTTTAGATTGGCTGGTATACTGCCCTGTGAAGTGGTTAATCCGTGGAGGACTGTGGCTGGCTGACAGTGAGGTGCTGGGTGATGTGTGAACTGTATCGTGAGTCCCAGCTGAGCGGTCGCAGTTAGCGGACGCTACCTTTTGGAGTTCGAAGTTTGGCTGGACCTCTGGCTGTGGACACGGGCCCCAGTGGTAGACCTGCCCCCCGGACAGGGGGAGGAGCAGGGGCAGCAGGGTGATAAAATGGACCTTCATTCTCACTGCGGGCTGTGGCGGTGCTGGGGAAATGATCAGCGCGGTTTACAATAGGGGACAAGCTGGCAAAAGCTAAATAAAAGCAGGACTGACACTGCATGTCTTTCCACGTCCTCCCATCTGCACATCTAGTGCCATCGATGTCTGGGAGGAGCAATGACAAGCTCATTAATATTAGTATGCACACCTGCTGTTGTAAAATGGACACGTTCGGCATCAGGAACTCAGTTCCCCCAGAAAGTGGCTCTCTGTTTGCCCACTGTACGGTTTGAAAAGCAGTATTGTAAATGGCTACTCTGAGGGTCACGACACGTAATGTGGTGCCAGGTTCCTAGAAGCAGGTGCAGAGAGACTAGTTTTGGATTATAAAAATTGCAGTGAATGTGTAATGTATTTAAAATCTTAGGGTCAACAGACACATGATCTTTGTCCCTATCACGTTTGCTGTAGTCTCTATTAGTGTTTCTACCATATTTTACATCAGTAGACCATTCTTAGTGCAAAAACAATCGGTCTGTTTATTCATAAACTCTTAACTAGACTTGAACCGCGGCCTTCAGGTTGATAAGTTTGATAACTTCATAAGTTGTCTTAATGTTTAGTAGACAATTTAAATGTAAAGCTCAACTCAAATATGCCATCTGTACCTCATCCTCGCTCCCTTGGTTGTTCACTCCCAGGGACACATTTCAACGATTACCTAATGTCATATAACCGTTCTATGCAGTCCACTCAGTGCGAGGAATTGACTCATGCACCATTACCAAAGGTCTGCTACTCTCCCGGTTTCTGCAGAGTCGGCTTTTTCCACCCCCTGCACGGTGAGCATGTTTCTTAACCCTGCTGCCAGTACATATGCATTTCTCTGTTTTCCCATGTTGGCCCGAGTGCCTGCCTGTCCTGGCATCCCAAAGACAAACCTTTTAGCTTACTGATCCTGGACCGTACCTACAACTTCGACTCCTGTCTCTCATTTTTGACTTTCTTTTGCTGTGCATCAAACCTGGTTCTCATTATCATTAAGTCACACTGGCATCTACAACTACAGTAAAAATCTTCAAACACATTCCTAATATATTTTCTTATAAACAGGAGAAACATTAAGGTGTGTATGAATTTATGGTCCCCATGTTAGTATTTTAGTACAGGTCGACTGTGTGTATATATTTATACACACACACACACACCTGTACTAACATACTAACATGGGGATCGTAAATTCATTTCTGTGGGCAAAACCCTAATCCCAACAATAAACCCATAACCAAACAAAATATATCTCTTTTGCCATTTTTAGTTTTTTATTGCAGTCATTGATTTTTATGAAATAGAATTTTCCCTTGTGAGGACAGAAAAATGTCAGAATAACAGTTTTTTTTTTTATTACATTTGTCCCCCACACACGTTCTTAGGCCTGTGTACATTGTCTCTGTGCATCAAGTAACTGTTTTCTGCCTGCGTTGCTGAGTTGTTAAGCATTACATATAGAACTAATTCGCCAACCAAATGACCAAAATGAGATCAGAAACCCAAAAAACGTTTTTCAGATATGATGCGACCTGCTACACCATTGACGATGTGCTGCAGTGCGTGGATGATACTCTTACCTCAGTGCAGCTTGGATCCCGACTGATGCTTACAGTTTCGTTTGGGCCACCGGATGCTTCAATCTTGTCGGAAGCCTGTGCAGACTGACTAGGCGCAGGGTCGTACCTCCTCCTGAGCTGATGCGACTTATTAGTCTAATTGAAATCATGAGACATTCCGCCGTCAACCATTCAAACAGAATTTCCCTTTGTATATCTCCATGAATGCTGCATTGATTCTGCGCCTTGCTCAGTTTTTCCTTTTTTAAAAGGTCGGTTTTTTACACAGTACAAACAAACAATTATACGAGCGTAGCCTCGTACGCGATCCGCTCTAAATAATAGAGTAGGTTAAACCCCAAAAATAAGCCTTTATTAACCGCTCCAACTTTAAAGTTGTGTTTAGGTTTAACACGCATGTTGAATGTACGCGACAATACCATCTTCGATGTATAAATTACCATTTAGACTTGTGACCTATTAAGTCATTAGTTCACTTCCTGTTCATGAATAATTTGTCATTTTTTTCCAATAAATGTGACCACCTTTGTCATTATGTTATTATATTTACACGCGTCAAGACGATCTTTGGTAGCTAAAAGCAAGGCCGGGGGGTTGAATCCTGCCCATGTGTGTATATCATATGGAGGGGTATGTCTGTATGCTGCCCCACCGCAGCACACGGTTCCTCCTATACGCCAAATACGTGCAGCTATGCAACCTTGACGTGCGCTGCGACTGACGGGACCACCGCCTCGTGGCGCGGCGCGGCGCTGCCTGGGGTATGCTGGGTAAGTTGCCGTAGGATGGACAGTCGCCTGTTTTTCGGTGATGGATCGAAAATTTAACAATCTTACCTTGTATTAACTGAAATACTGCTGTGAACTTCATATCCATCATTATGGCATAAAATCCAGTAAGAATGGCAAAAACATTAAGAATTGCTATGTGAGGAGAGAGTGAACATCGCGCAATAGACGAAGAACATTAGTTATGAACCGTTTTAATTTTGTCTGACAATTTTATTTATAAAGGTCGGTAATGATATCTGTTTTACGTTTGGGTGTTAAATACAAAGCGAGGGTGGGAAAGGGAGCAACTTTCTGAGGTAAATCTGAATTTTCTTTGCTAATACAGAGGCTAGCTCAGAGATAATCGGGTGGAGGGGCGTTTAACGTAAATAATTACGGCACTGAACTCAAAATCCATGCTACAGAAAAGCTTCGCTTTCCCCGTAAATTCGCGTCAACTGTACCTGCCCAGACCGAGCGCGGGCACTAATACAATAGCCCACCGATACCCCGCAGTGCTGCCAAAATGTTGTGCGCATGCGCTGATATCTATTAGGTCGTAATAAATCAAACCGGTGCTTCTGCCAGAACATGCACTGTATTTGTATGTAATTATATTGTGAGAAAAACTGTTGTTTTTAAATGCAATATAAAATTACAAACCAGAGGATACTATTAAATAAATACAAATCACACATACACAATTTGTGAAATTTACTACATATGCAAACACTAGCTACATTTTTTTGTTATATTTCCAGTAATATGTATTCTGCTTGTACCAGTTGCTTCTTGTGATTAGTTTCTCATTTTCTTTCTCCCTTGAAGCATGGAGAAGAACGTTGTGATTGAGGAGCTGGTTCACTCCAGGTCCTGGCTGAATGAGGTGAACGCAGAGCTGCAGAAATCTGTGGACCTCGCTGAGGTCAACATCACAACTTTGCGCTCAGAGATGGGCTTCCTGCGTAGTCAAGTCAAGAGGTGGGGCTTATCCTGGTGCAGTGACTGGGGGAGCTGCCCTGTTAGGTCATGTGACATGATTTCTATCACTCAGCATGGAGTGGTCTGTCGCAGAGGCGGAGGAGCTGACAGAGGAGCTGGAGGAGGCGCGGGCCCACCTGGCTGAGCAAGGAGTAGCTAAGTCCGCCCAGCAGATGACTATCAGACGGCTGGTGGGTGGTGGGAAGCTCCTGGGGCCACCGTAGGGGGCTTGGTCCTGAATGCAGATCTCCTGACCTGTGGGGCAGCTCTTCTGGGGCAGTCCTCGTACTGCCATCATTCACTGTTTCTGTCGCTTCATGGCAGGAGAAGGAAAATGTATCTTTGAAAGAGCACATTGAATCCGTCACTGCCAAGGTATGGAAATCTGCTTTGAAATGGCAGCCTCCTGTCGTGACTTATTCTAACCTTGACTAAACTGGAGTGACATGACATTACACGCTGCAGATGACCTGCATGCTTCCGCAGACAGAGATGGACAAGCAGCGGATCGCCAGTCTCCAAGGTTACCTGCAGCTGCTGCAGGTAGACGGCTCAGCTTTGGGACATCTAGGCGGCGTGATTCGAAGTACTTTTTTCCAGCTGATGTCTCTAATGCCACGTTGCTTTTCCAGGACCAGATGGATGAGATGAGACTGGCTCTTCTCGTCAAAGAGGAGCTCATTCAGAAGGTTTGTTTATGACTCGATGTGCAGATCACTTATGCTTTTAAACTGCAGTGCAGGCAGTGTACCTGACCTTCATATGCATATAAATGATGAGCATTTTATTATAGGAAGCGTGTCTGGTGTGTTTTATCCAGAAAGATTTTATGATTGAGGAGCTGGGGAGTTCGCTGGATGAATACTCCATAATAGAACAGGTACTGAGCACGGCACTCATACTCCAGCTGGCAGAAGATGAAAGCCGTCGCGAGGTGGGTCTTGATCACTGTTCGCTTCATTTTTTCTGGAGGATCTCAAAGAGAAGATCAGGGAGCTTGAGCAGCATCAGGAGGAGGCTATGATGTACGAGATGCCAGTGGATCCTACGGAGTATTTTTAGCCAGAATCATTAGTGCACATGCAGGCCGGACATTAGTTCAGACGCAGGAGTTAAGATTATGGTCACATATGTAAGGCTTACAGACGAAAGGCTCTTTGCAATGTGCAGTACAGACGCAGCAGGTCAATGGATTCACACTTTTGGAATGCTGGGAAACACTAACGGACATCGCCATGGTTTCTGTCTGACAGCAGCTCTAGCAGTGGTGCCTTTCAGCCCTTCGATGGCACGTTCTCACCTCCCACCGCATCCTGCGTCTGCCTGAGCCATGAGCTGAGGCTGCAGTTGCCCCATAGCACTCAGGTGTGTCCTGGCAGGTGTGTGCTTGTGCGTGTGTCTGTGCGTTTTGGCGCCCCCTGTCTGTGGTGCAGGAAGGACACCTGGGTATCTCCCCATAGGACGCAGCTTGTCCAATCCAAAGGCCACCTTGCAGAAGTCATTTAGGGAACATTGGTTTGTATTCTTGACCTGAAACGCCATCCGGTCCCCAGGGAGAGACTGACCTCGAGGAAGAAGAGGCTATGGAGGAGCGGGAGAGGGAGACCCCAGAGAAAACTGCTCCCCCTGAGCCCCTTTTGAAGAGGTAAGCTCTTTTTTTTGGGGGGGGGGGGGGGGGGGGGCCAAAAGTGTGCAGGGGTGATGCTCGGACAGAGGCCTCTGAGGCTCCTCCTCTGTGCTTCTGAATTGTCCACCTGGTCATGCCGCATTGCTCTGCCCTCCCTGGCCCCTGCTGTGCACAAATAGCCCCCCCCAAGCACTGAGGTGGGGCAGCAGGTGAGGATGGTCTCCCTCTCCTAGCCCTGCTTCCTGCACGTCGTCCTGCAGTTGTGTTATTTCCCCCTTTGATGTGTGACTTTGTGCCGTTAATCAATCTCCTTCAGTCCGTGGGAGGCGAGCCAAGGCTGAGAACGTCCACTGTGTCTCAGCTTCTTTTAATCATCCTCAAGCCATTTGATCTTTTTTTTTTCCTTTGCAAGCATTTTAGTTCTGCTTGGGGTGGAGATGATCTCAGTCTGCACACTTTTTATAAATAAATGACAGGCACGACCTCCAAGCTCAGCATTTGGTTTGTGCCTGTGGCCCTTATCTACGCATGTGTGTGATTGTGTGTGTGTCTGTGAGACACACACACACACACACACACACACACACACAAGGGTTTACAGTGTGGCCCCCACACTCCAGGAGGTATTATAGCCAGCTGGCCTGTGATGGACACCTCAAAGCCCCCCCTGAGCCGTGATCCGCATTTTCCCTTAAAAAATCCCTGAGGATCCATCAGATTCTGCAGTGACTGTGCAAAGTCAGTGTCACTTTACACCATTTGTGGATAGATGTTGACCTGAGGGTTTGATGGCTGGGGAGCTGGACTGTGTTGCTGTTCTATTTCTGCTAAGACAAACATCGTCACTACCAACATTTCACTACTGCCCCTTGTCGCCCCCTGCTGGTCCGTGTTAGTTCCTCACGTGAATACTTCCCCTCTTTCCACACTGCCCCCCTCAGGTGATCCAGAGATGTCGGAACATCTGTAGCCAGGTCACACGCCCCTTAAAACCCACATTGGCACCAAAAGCATGCTCTGTATGCCATGCTGTGTCTGCAGTACCTAAACACTAGCAACTGGAGGTCACAGTGTCCTTGTCACACCCACCGGCGTTGCCCCTCCATGCCGAGAGTGAGAGAATAAATCTGCCGGATTCTCTCCGGTGCGACGATACTGGAGATTAGTAGCAACAGAAAATCCATTCTGTACTGCACGGGGGGAGTAGAGGGAGAGAGCCACGCTCTGCCTCCAGAGCCCGATGAAGTCATTCACCCCGACGCCTGAACAAGAGAGCAGCGGCATACAAATAAGCCTCTTAAATTCTCTACCGTGGGTTCTCCTGCCAGACAGGTGAGCGCCAAAATTGACACTCTCCCTCATGTCCCCCCCTACGTTCGGAGCTGCAGATAAACTGAGAGTTGATGTTGACACTGTCATGGTGCCTAATAATGGGTTGTCTGGGGCACACGGATGTGCAGAATTTGCACCGACGTGAACAGGAAAGTCAGTCCGACCTGGCTGGTGGCGAGGGCAGGCCTCCATAACAGGTCTCTAGAACAGAACCGTGGTTGGTCAATTACGCAACATAGGCAGCTGCCTAGGATACCATCTTCTGCGGGGGTCAGCACCAAACCTCACCAACTGAGATGAAGTTAAATTGGATGGTAAAGTTGGCAGATGGGCATGGGCAGTAAAGCCTCCCTCAGACTTTGCATAGGCTTCGACCTACACAGAGCCCGGTACTGAGTGCTAACATACCCTGCATTCTGACTGAAGGTTATGTGGTCATGGCACTGCGAGGGGCATAGAGTGCAAGTGCCTGACCTCCTTGTCTTCCGCAACCCCTCCCTGTCTGCTCTGTCACCCCTCCTGCCCCCCAGGGGTCTAATTAAACACAGGTCAATTGGCTGAATTAAACATTAGACAGACAACAATGGAAGAGTGGATTCAAAGGTGGTTTAAAAGCAGAACCACGGAAGAGGACAGGGCTCATGTGGGGGGTCTTCACACCTTCTTCACAAGCTGAGCAGTAGTTGCTCTCACCAAAAGGGGTCAGAGGTCACTGTGGCTTTTGCTTTGGTTCAGGGGGGATGCGTGCAGGGGGAATTTGATGGGTTTTAACAAGCCTCCTCCTGGTGTGAACAGGTGCTCTCAGCCCTGTCACACTCATTAATGTTTCTTTATTTTCTAGACATAATATGGTGAAGAATGAGACGTAAGACAGCCTCCTACTGGAAGTTCTGGACCGTGTTAATTGATGTGCTTTGACACCTGTGCATCTCTTGTAAACACAAACAAGGAATCAACCGCGACTGATTTACTTTCATCCTCACAGATGTTCAGGACTTACTAAGAGTGTCACGAGGATGCACTGGGGGATGGGCATAAGCAGAGTGGGAGGAGCATGTGTGCGCTCCTCCGGGCCTCAGGGAGGCGCTGTTACCTCCTGACTGTGTCCCAGGGTGCCTACTGGCATGAGGGCAGTTAAAGTTCAAGAGGCCTTCACACTCTGTGTAATAGGTTCATTAACAAGCTAAAAAAAATTCAATTACAGCTTTAATTAAGGCATATGGAAATGAGAAGCAGAATCGCTGCTTTAATAAGCAGAACTTTGCGGCATTTGATGTTGTCATTAAGCTTGGGAAATGGCAATCTGATAAGGAGTATTCACACATGAGAGCCAGCCAATGAGCCTGTGCGAAAACAATGACTCATCCAGCCCATAAAAAGATCTTGCCCCCGAAATGCTTTAAGGGGGGTGGAGTGTGGCGGGTTTGATTGGAAATTGCGGAAACTTAATTTTACTCTGAGATCTTAACCTTGTTGCCATATAGGCATGGTTTCCATGGTTTCCGACATCAGGGGTCTTGCTCATAATGCCCTGCTGAGGCCACCAACAGATTGCTGGGGGAGGGGGCATCCCATAATAAGCACAGTCGATGGCCTAAGTTTCTTCTCTACTTAAGTCTCTGCTCCCCTGTGACCCAGGCTGTGATGAGGGAACAGTCTGGCCCCCATGTGGCATTTCTGGGTAATTTTCTCTGTCTTGTCCCTGCATTTTGGGTGCAGCACTCAGCTGTAACTGCTGGGCGTTGGGTAATGAGGCACTTCAGCAGGTAGGATGGCCGGGCTGTCACTTGATGCATGTGGCTGTCACCGTGTCAGCATGTCTCTGTCTGCATGTGTCATGATGGAGAGCCTCTCTGCACATCATTATTTTCTGCAACAAAATCCCCTAGAAACACGATTTTCTGTTTTGGTTAAATGCAGAATTAGCAGAATGTGTGAGAATGAATAGACATTGGAGCCCCTGACCCCACGTGTGGCCCCCCGTCAGGATGCGGCACCAGCTATCCGCCTGGCCCACCTGCTTCCTCTGCAGCAGCTGAGCACATCCCCTATGCACCACAGTACGCCGTTTTTAATTACACCTTCATTTTTCCCCTCCCTAGCTATAACGTACGTCCATCCACAACACTGTGTTTGCACGACAGAGCAGAAGATGTCAAGCTGAACACCTCAGTCAGTTCTCACTCCCCAGCCTCTGCATCCCTTCCCCCCCTGGTATCTCTCTGTTGCTTTTCCGGAAGGTTCCATCAGAGCTGAACATCCCAGTCACAAATTGCTTGTTAGATTACAGACATGGGGGAGGGGGGGCAAGTGCTGTTATAGAGAGAAGGGGGGGGGGGCACTGAGGTGTTGAGACACATTTGACAACCATCAGCTACTTCATAGGGACGAACCCCTGTGTATCATCACCCAGCTGTGATGGAGATTTTCTGGTAGAACTTCTGACATCTATGACATTCTCTTCTTCTCGCTAATTTCCTCCACAGTATGTTCTGCGCCCAAAAACCCCATCTCTGCTTCTCCTCCTTGTAATTCTGCCCTTTAACTCACTGTCACCCCCTCCCAAATTCTGCAGTCCCCCCCCCTTCATTTTCTCACCCCGCCCCTCACACAGGTAGGCAGGGAGAAAGACCAACCATTCAGCTCATGCAGAAACACAGAGTGAGGTGAGAACGGTTCCCGTGACTATTTACTTATAAGCATGGAGATCTGCAGAACCTCAGGGTGACCCACACCAATGAACCGCGTTCCTCCTCAGGTTAATAGACACACAAGCAGCCTTAGACACCCTTAGCACTACAAATAGAAACAGGGAGTCAGCAGGGAGTTTAATATTTTAAATCGACGTATGTAGGTTGTTGTCAGTGAGGCAAATATCACTGCCAACAAGATAAAAACCAATCTCATATTACAATAACAAATTACAATAATGTTACTTAGCTAGCCATCAACTTTGAGTTATTATAATAAGACAACATATTATGGGCTGATATTTGTGCCACTAGAAACTGAATTTGAATTTTATATATTTGAATCTGCAGTTATCCGCATTACAA
>JABFEA020000085.1:25147596-25159167 GCA_019775915.2 Cyphomyrus plagiostoma
TGATAAATAACACTTGTAAATAATTCAAATTTACACAATTCACATTCAAATAGTTTTGTCATAATATTAGCTCCATACATCTCAACCGTTTTATATTCAAGGACCCTCATGTCCAAAAACATGTTTGGGCCCCCCTACACAGGTTAAGATATTGTTTCTCTTGTATGCGTTCTGCAATGATAACAACAATTGCTGATGTTTATTTAATACAAATATATTATCCAACACTATTTTTTCCTCAGGTAATGCTCAGATAAACTGCTCTGAATGTTTAACAACAAAAATAATTAAATCAAAGACCAGTAAAATCAGAAAACTGATAACCATTAAACGTGCGCTTAATAACTGAACAGACCCTCACTTTAAGGTATTGGCCTTCAACAAAATAAAACATATACTATAAATTACAATATTTTAAATTAACAGCTTCCTTGTGAGACACCGCTACCTGAATGGTGTGATACTAGCTGTGAATTTTTGGATTCTGTGCAATTTCACAACCAATGCTCTCAATAGTATACAGCCATAGACTCTCAGCGGCACTCTCAGACCCGCCGCACTCAGACCCGCCGCTCTCAGACCCGCCGCTCTCAGACCCGCCGCTCTCAGCCCAGCGGCTGTCAGACCCGCCGCACTCAGCCCCCCTCCCCCCAGTAAAGACTCAGCCCCCCTATCTATTCATGTTTAACTACGCCCCTGATTTAACATATATATAAAAAAAAATCCTATGCATATATTTGTGCACAATCTATGTTTCATAATCGTCAATCTATTCTAAACTAAACGTGTAACACCTCAAGTTTTTTTTTCTGTTTAAACATTTGCTGTTTTGGTATAAAAAAATCACACAATAAAAACGCAAACTGCATGCTTATTGATATCAGCAGTTATGTACAATTAAAAGTCAAAGTCCTGCCTAGATATTTTAAGATCACTATAAATACAAAACATAAAGCATAACACTACAAAACATCACTCATTCTGGATACATGAAATGCATTTGCACCAGTACTGAAATACTACTAAAGCAATATTGGAATTTGGTGATCAGTGTTAACACAGCACATAGTGCGCAACAACAAAATGCGTCGCCTGCATTTAACCCATATGTGACATCATGACATAGCAGGGGCCAGCTATTTCAGCACCCAGGGAGCAGTACTGGGGGGACAGTACCTTGCTCAGGGTACCTCGGTGGCCAGGGATTCGAACCTGCAATCTTTCAATTACAATTGCGCTCCCCTAAGCGTAGAGCCACCACTGCTCTTAATATGGGTACGTGGTCATTTTATTCTTTTATTTTATTGTCTTTTGCGCATGCGGCATTCTAAAAGTGGCAAGGCTGGAGAATGGGGAATTGTTCCGGCATGTGTGACCCTGAAGGGGCCTGAGATGGGCGGCTGCAACCGGACTATACTCGAAGTTCTCGCACTGTTTACAATCAGGAAGGGATTCTATTAAGAGTCGTTAATGACATCATAATTTTAACGCATAATAAATATAAATCGATATGAATGGTATTGTGTTGTTCCATTTGTCGTTTTGAAAATATATCGGTAGGATTGTCGTACGTTGTGTACGTCTTTCAAGTAAATTGCGCCCCCCCTCCCGATTGAGAACCCCTGCTTTACCTGAATAATTTTTAATTGTTATTCCTAAATAAAGAACGACAGCAGTACACAACGGAATGTGTATGAGTCCGTTCTGCTTTCCCTAATATTTCATTTTACATCATCATCGGTTGAACTTCCAGTTTTGCTGTGCATCACTGACTAGTTTCAGTTTCCTTTTTTCAGATGTTTCGCTGTGACATCTGACACCTGATATGACTCCAGCTGGGATTAATGTCGATGACTCACACGATGGCCTCCACGCAGAGACCCATGGCCTTCTGGTGCCGGTAGCCGGTGATTGTATAGGGAATGCGGGCGCTGGACACCGCTGTGCAACAACCGGACAGACGGCGACCTGAAAACAAAATTCTTATCTCAATTTCTTTCCAGAGGAAACTTTACAGTAAAATATTTGTTTTCATGCCAATATTTAAAACGAGCACAGTTATTTACAAAAACAAGCAAGCCTTTTTCCTTGCATTTTTCCACAAGATAATGTCGTGTCCATTCTATTTACGTACATCAAACGGAGGAAGAGCGACTTTTATTATGATTGTAATGGTAGCGAATCATAAACTCTTCATTGACTCCAGATAGAATAATATCCATCAATGTTATTTGCATACAGATGGAAAATAAACCGCAAAGTTAAGGCCCAGTAAAAAAAAATATTAGTTTATCATCCCCGCCCGCGTGGCGAATTTAGCCCGCATCGATTTTTTTTATTTTTTAAAAGTGTATTTTCCTGTGTAAATTCCACTGCCGGCGTTCACAAATTTTGAATGAAACATTTAAAAAATATATTTTCTTTTCATATTAGTTTTGCAGATCAGCCCATATGTCATACTGTTCCTTTTGCTGTTCCTTTTGTTTACTGTTGATGTTGAAAACTTATCTTCCGTTATGTTTTTTCTAAGAAATAATAATAAAAAAAATCGCCCTCCCTCATCACTTGTTTCTGATTGAAAGGGTGATAAACTAATAATTATTTTTACTGGGCCTAATTGAACACGTATATTCCCTCTCTTTGATGTCAGTGTCCAGTATACGTGTATCATTCCCCAGACACTTAAAGGTCTCACCCCTAGATCTGTATCATATACAATCTCGATCTAATGAGTATCCGGCAAATTTAATTGCAAAAAACAACATTAACATGTTAAAATTAGTGGTATAAGTTAATCCATCCATCCATTTTCCAAACCGCTTATCCTAGTGGGTCGCGGGGGGTCCGGAGCCTATCCCGGAAGCAACAGGCATGAGGCAGGGAACAACCCTGGACGGGGGGGGCAGCCCATCGCAGGGCACATTCACATTCACCCCGCATCGATTTAAAATTTTTTTTTTAAGTGTATTTTCCTGTGTAAATTCCACTGCCGGCATTCACAAATTTTGAATGAAACACCTCAGGTCTCACCCCTAGATCTGTATCATATACAATCTCGATCTAATGAGTATCCGGCAAATTTAATTGCAAAAAATGCTGCACTCACTTTTCTCTCGCTGCGCAAAGCTGCAGGCAGCAAGTGCGATCAGCACCACGAAGGTAGTGTAGCGGACCATCTGGCGGCGGGTGAAGGGGCTCTAAAGGTGACGTCGGATTCTGGAAGTCAGTCTGCGAAATCGCACCTTACCTGCAGTTGTGTCGCTTCTCTAAAAAGAAAAACAAACTGCCGTTTTAAAGCAACGGCGACCCCATCATCGCGGAAGCTGTCCTTTACCGCGCTTTCTTATTCGTCTATTTTTTGCGCACGCTTTGTCTTCTGCGCATTATTGAAAACATTACGTAGGCGTGTAAAGCGGCACAGTGAAACTGAGTAGAGGTTGCATAAAAGTTACTTAAGT
Source organism: Cyphomyrus plagiostoma (assembly GCA_019775915.2). Classification (NCBI taxonomy): domain Eukaryota; kingdom Metazoa; phylum Chordata; class Actinopteri; order Osteoglossiformes; family Mormyridae; genus Cyphomyrus; species Cyphomyrus plagiostoma. The sequence continues at coordinate 25,151,055 of JABFEA020000085.1, forward strand.
GAAAACCAATGCCTCCCCCAGAAAAAAGATATAAAACACCATCTTGTCCATGTCTTTCATTTTAACGTATTTCAAAAGCATTCGTCATATCTGAAGACGGTATGATTACCCTTAGTGGTTTTCCTTCTGCGCTGAAGCATTGAACCGTATAAGATATCCGTACACCCAACATAACGTCTCCTACACCCAAACCCGAGTGTCGGCTTTTATGAAACATAAAGGCCAAGGTGAGGCCCCCACCTTTTAAAAGCCAGCACCGTCGCGTTTCTGGGTAACGATCTTCTAAGCCAACGATTCTCAGCCTGTGTGTCGCGACACAAATTTCGGTCGCGAAATGTTCTGAAAGGATGGCGAGTTGGAAATGTAAGCATTTTAAAACGAGCAACTACAGTGATTCACGATCAGATTTCCCAATCCAAATCCTAGAATTAACCCATATAAACGGGTCTTAGCGCAAAACTAGTGAATACTCAACCAGTACAAGAAGGCAAACTATTTATAGATGCTTAATTTAAAATGCTCTGCATTTTGCGATAAGTATTAATTGGTATAAATTGCAGAGTGCACTGTGCCCTTGATCATAGCATTCATTTAAACCTATACTTCATATAGGGCCTCGACTGAGCTGGCATGACAAAAATTGGGTTGTGGTGCAAAAAGGTTGAGAAACATGGTTTTAAGCAATGGCTCACAGTGTCTTTATCAGGAGTTTGTTTTTCCTCCAGTGCAGTGATTAAAGCAGCAGGTTTCATTTCACACTCCGGCCGGAAAAATAGTGCAGACTACCTGCTGCGTGGTAACGGGAGGTGTGAACTCAACAAAAAAACACTGTCTGGGGGCGTAGAATTTGGCACGCAGTGTCAGCAAACTGCAGACCCAAAGCTCCTGAAGCTGTGTTTGGGGACAGAACACAGTGTCAGGCCCAGGACACACCAGCTGCCTGGTAGCTGAATTGGCTGGCCGGGATCTACACGTTTGTCCAATCAGACGTGATTGAAACATACTGCTGTTCTACAGCAGTTAAGTTAGTATCATACACATCATTGGGTAAAGTCTGTCAATAACTGCTGCCCTCTGGTGGTGATGCTGCTGAACACGCTCCATAGCAGAGGTGGGTGAATCCCCATTGCGGTGTACATATTAACGTGCCAGTCTCTCACCTCAAATTTCTGCAGGAATCCGCGAAGGTGTTGCTTTGTAAGGGGATGCTTCTGTGTGGCTTTGCATGCTATTTATACTTAAAAAAGGTTTCTGCTCAAATGCATTTAACGGTTTAAATGTAAAACTGCAAACAAGTACTATATCTTGCCCATTTTTACAACAGGACCCCTCCTGTAGTGTTAATCCACACACTTCAGGTAACAGGGTCCCTTAAATACTATTTCTCTGGCTGGTGGGCACAGGAAGTCATCTGCTGTAGGTACAGCAAAAATCAAGTTGGGTATAAGGACAAAGAGAGGATAATCATTATTATGTATTTAAACGCAGCTTTAATTCTGTATGATGCAATTTGTAACAAGCGTAATCATTGTCATTTATTTAAAATGTAGCCTTACTTTAATAATGGTGTTATAATAATATGATTAAAAAAGCAAATGTATTCATCAAAAAATGTTAATTTTCATATTCTGGCTGTTAGCTGAGAAGCGGTGACACAGGGCAGCTCTGGTATGTGAAAAGCCGTGGCTCTTAGCTTCCTGTCCCGGCACCTTCTGTGATCACTGGGACATCTCTGAAGATTGAAACAAACGCAGGATGTGACTTCCAACAGTAAACCTGGCACACTCAGAACCACAAGGAATCAGTATCCTGTTTAGATATTTAAATTAAATTAACCTCAATAAAAAATAATAAATTGCTTGCATGTTCTGAGAGGGACTGAATGCACAACGTCCTGGTGCCTGACAATGACGCTATAATGTAGGGATTCAGGATGATTTTAAGAGTCCCTGAGTGACTGGGGCTGAAAATGACATGCTCTCATGAGACCCACAATCAGTAGCCGAGTGTGAGGTGCCCATTAAGAGCTTATCTCCATGGCAGTAGGTGACATCGCTTTCTCCTGTTGGGCTGTATCAGTAGGACTGACTGTTGGATGAGCAGGCTGATTAAATAGCCCATTGATCGATTGGTTACCTTTCATCTTCTTTATCACCCAGCGAGCTTTCGGGTTGGAACAGACCCTGCCCCTTGCTGTTTCAAACCTACAAGAGAAGACAAGGATCTGTCAGATGCTCCATCTTTTTATCTTTTCTGTAAAAATAATGGTCTTGACAGCCATCTAGGGAGTCAGACGCAAGCCCAGCAGAGCCTGCCGGGTGGTGGGGTCATGGAACGCCACACTCATGGCTTTCTGCTTGGCGTCATGCTGGTTCCATCGACTCTTTTCACAGGACGGTGATGCAGAAGGCGTCCCCAACACGGCCGGGGGTGACGGGACACTCACACGATGGCTTCCACGCAGGGATCCAGGGCATTCTGGCGCTCGTAGCCATAGATCTCGAAGGGGATTTGAGCGCTGCTCACCATCTTGCAGCAGGTGGTGGACACTTTGCTCGGGCGGCGATCTGACGGAAACGGGGACGAGAGGGATGGAGTCGGGAAGTCCATGCTGCCTCTCTGAAGGCATCTCAGCACATCTGTACCACAGGGAGGCAGCCCTGATCCTGCAGTGCCGGTATCCGGCAGGTTCTCTATCCTACCAGGACTATCTACCTCTCCTCCGTACGGATACAGATCTGGCCCCATGACACTACTATCCATTGCCCACTTTAAAAAACATTATAAACAGAACTCACCAGAATAACACATTGCCATATTTTCACATTCCAGCCATTACACTTCTCACTGTCCTTTTAAATTCCAGACTAATCTGTTACCCAGGCAACCCTGTACTGGATAAGCGATTGGACAATGCATGGAGTGATTGATCTGTCACCTGAACTCATAGTTCAAGGTTGTCTCATATATTGACACATTGTAATAGCAGAGGAAAGTACAGTAATAACCATCCACCCATCCTCCAGCTACATATATATGGAGTACCATAATAACTGTGTAATTTAATATTGGCATTATAATTTATATTTATAATTACATTTATATTTACATGTATTCCTGTATTTATATTTATTCCTTAAACTTTCTTTAGCTTGTGTATTCTTTACCAAGGCTTCTATGGAAGGATCTAAACCTCATCTCATTGTGTTTGTACAATGACAATAAAGTTATCTTATGTCATCTCATCTTACGATGCCTTATAATTTTATGCAGAATAGTTCACACTTGTTGCAGAAATGTATCAAGTGTGACATGAAAGAGTCTCAGTCACTATTGAGAAATGAAATAATCCTAATTATTAAAGTGTTTGATAGTAAAATATCTCTGACACGCATAGAGCCAGCCTACAGATCCTCATGTTTGCATTTATACCAGCTGCGTAAAGTCGACCTCACAGTAAAATAGTGCCTCCATAAGGATAAACTTGCCCTTGTTCGACCACCGGCTCACTCACAGTCGTCCTGCTTGGTGACGCTGACAGCCAGCATCAGCAGAACTGCGATCTGACACATCAGACGAGACATCTTGGGGTTCAGGTTGCTCCGGGGCTTGTTGGTCGACCTTGGAGGGAGCCTAAGTTCACACTGCAGTGCAGCCTTAGTGCAGGGCTTTTAAATGCATTGTGTGATGCCACAGGAAATACGACGTGTGCCCCCCCCCCCCCCAGACCAGCTAACCGCAGCCTGAGCAACAAGATGGCGTCTTTGTAATAACAGCGACTGAGCATCTCACCAGAGATATGATGCGATATACGATTCATACAGTGGCTAAGCACCCGCATAGAAAGCATAGGCGACATAACCCCAGCATTCTTCCATCACTGACACCCCTCAGGCCATTTCTCCCCCTGACCTCTAGATGGCGCTACATCTATCTCCTAGCTCAAACTACGATGCTTAGAACAGATTTTCCCCCAGAATTATCAAACAAGTGAACTCCTTCTAGCTCCTGCTCTGCCTAGTAGAAACACAGGGCTCTCAGCGCCGCCCTTTGGAGTTCACACTAATGTGTGTTCCATTGCCTGCTTGCTTATAGAGTGATTATATGATTTCCCTCTCAGCAACAGTGACTATTTCTGCCATGTAGTACAGTGCTGAGAAGGCTGCATGTGTACACACACACACACACACACACGCACACACACGTGCACATGCACACACAGAAACGCACACACATGCACACACACACGCACACACACGCACACACACACACGCACACAAACGCACACATACACGCACACACACACGCATACATACACACACACACAAACGCACACACACGCACACATACACATGCAAACTCACGAGTACATACGCATGCACACACACAAACACACACACACACATGCACACACACACACGCACACACAAACGCACACACCCACACACACACGCACACACACGCACACAAACGCACACACGCACACACACACACGCACACATACACGTGCAAACTCACGCGTACACACACATGTACACACACAAACGCACACACACACACACACATACACGTGCAAACTCATGCGTACACACACATGCACACACACAGACACGTGCACAAACACATGCACACACACACACACACACACATGTACAAGAACACACACATATGCACACACACACACACATATGCACTCACGCGCACACACACACGTGGGGTAAACATATCTTTATGGGGCCGCTTATTCATTTCTATGGGAAAAATGCTGACGCTAACTATGACACCCTTAACCCCACCCAGCCCTAACCATAACCATAACCATAAGTAACCAAGCAAAAACAACTTTTTGCATTTTTAGTTTTTTCATTGCAGTCACGGATTCTTATAAAATCATGACAAAATCACGTTGTGTGGACATTGTGTCCCCATAAGGTATACCCGCTCATCCACGCACGAGGCAGCAGTTTCATGTGTGTGGATGTTTAATCTAATCAGATGTTGTTAGATTGTGGTAGAGGTTTTATGAAATCCTGCATCAGTCGCCTGTCAATCAGGGGGCGGGGCGGCGCTTTCAGAAATATATGATTACAAAATGTTTGACTTGTGAGTTCAGTCTTCGGCAAGTTTATAAGTGCAGAACAACCCCCCCACCTCACCAGCTCAACAGCAGTCAAAGCAAAGTACACCCCAGGTCTGAGTGCAATCACTTGGATGTAAGCTGGCTCCTGCCTCCTGCCTCGTGTGCAGCATAGCAGGCAAGTGATGCCCATGCAGTCTGGTCTCATTATCGGCACCACAGCAGACTATGGCTCCCGCTGCGGCCCCCATCCATTCACAGCCTATCTGAGGATCCGCGCCCTGCAGCCGACGGCACGTGCAGTTACACCGACCGCCGAGGCGCATCAGGATAGGAGAGTGCTCTCTGCGGTCTGGGGGACTTCCTCTGCTTTTCGGTTTAGTGAGCCTCACTAATTTAATGTGTGCAATCGTGTCCCAAGTGATGAGGAGGACAAGGAGGACAAGGAGGACTGAGGCTCCCAAAGAAACAGCCCCTTCCTCCCTGCCGCCCCTAGAAGGGCACGGTCCCAGTTCTTCTGAACCGCATACCGATCCTGGGTCCTAAGCACTCACATTATTTCCGTCCAAAATTTGTGTGGAAAAAAATGAATTTCTCAGAAACTGCTTTACAAAATAAATGTAAAACAGCACAATGGGACACCATTTGTACCACAAATAGAAACCAAGCTTTACACAACTATGAGTGAATGGTGTTGAATTGGACTTACTTGGATTGTTGTCAGTGAGGCAAATGTTATCAACATGAAGATGTTAAAATTAGTGGTATAAGTTAATCCATACAACCAAATAACTATCATGAATATAAATGTTAATTAGTACAAACATAAATACTAGCTCAATAGATGAATTCATAAAGCATCCTTTGTGAGCACGTTCAGTTAATTGATGGCAGAATCAGTGCCTGGTGACTTACGGCCCAAATCATGCATGAAGATGAGCGGTCAAGCCCCAAGAGATGCTGGGTACTTACAGCCGGTTATCACGGGTGCCATACAGGCGACGATGACCAGGAAGGCCACAAGTGGGGGCCGCCAGGTGCATGGGGTCGGCATGGTGGTTCTGGTTCTGACGTGTGGTGGACGCTGGTCTGTCAGAGCTGTAGCTGGTCGCTTGGACCGCTGTGCTCTTTAAGAGAAGGCGATTGGGTGGGGTCTGCCAGCAGAGGTGACGGTTGTTACATCCGCTGCAGACCCTGTACCCGGTTACACGTCCCCAGTTCGCGTGACCTCAGAGCTAGATGCAAACTACAGGGCAGCAGGGGGTGTGACCAAAGCAACCGGGATGTGAGTGCAAGACTAGAACAAAGATACTGATGGTATCAGCTTGACTGCAATAAAGATGCACATGCAGAAACGGGGAATAATTCAGAGTATCATTAGTGTAGTTAGTTCTGTCCACTCTTTTGATTTTCCATTTTAGTTCTAGATTATTACTGACTAGTTGTTGGCCCCAAAAGAAACCAAAAAGTGCCAACGCAGCCCTGCCAGCTGTGAAGCCCGTGAGGTTGTGCACCCTGCACAAGATTCGCGGGAGCCCTCCACTCCCTCATGAGCAGCAGATCTCCCACAATCCTTTGCGTTGATCCCCCAGTGCATTATAGTCGGGGATCTGGCCCGGCTGCTTGCGGACAGCTCATCATGGAAAATGACGCGAAGCATCTTAGAAAAACTTTATTACATCAGCTAGGGGGGGGTTATGTGTGGTGGGGTGCTGGTAATCATAGAAATTTCACACATCAAGTGGATTTTTCCGCCCCAGCTGCTTGGTGGGCACAAGCGCCACCCCCCCACAAACTTCTTCAGAGAATATGTCTATCTTGCACTTTTTCACTCAGCGATTAAAAGCCGCATGCATGTATCTGACAGCTATTTTTAAAGGTGTGAGAGCATTGAGGTTTGGGTGTGTGTGGGGGGGATATTTATTTAGATTGTTTTGCTCATTCCTCTATTCAAGGAGGCAATAAAAGTTGGCCTTTATGTTTCTGGCTTTTCTGCCAGCTGCCAGGCTTGATGCCCAGGGCTGCTGCTAGAGATTTCTGACCCCATGAAACAATTCATGTTGGACCCCCAAACCCAGACCAGTCTAATTGTGTTGCAAATTTTTTAGGGCTCATGTCACTCAGGGCTCCCTGGAACCATCCTAACCTCTTTTAGAGCCCTGCAGATAATGTCTGTCCCCTCCAGTGTAGAAGTTTGCCCGCTTGATGAGCGCTTTCCCATCAAAACCTCGTCCCTGCCGCATCATATTAATCCTGAAGACAGCCTGGTCATTTTTTTTTTTTGCCCAGCCCTTGCACTCATGAGCGCTGGAGCCCTTTTGTCTGGAGGACAGATGGCTGCCTCCGGTGTCACGATGGTGAGTGAGATCTGTGACTGTCGGGCGGGGTGCTGCGTCACTCCATACTGATGTGAGTGAAACATGGCGGCCAGGATGCTGACGCGTCGCATTCCTCCCGCTTCACGCGTGTGTTTCTCGTCAAGGCGGACGTCAGTCGCGAGGTGTGAAAACGGTGGGTTGCATTCTAACGGTGGGGGGGGGGGGCTGCGTCAAACTCCCCAGAAGAACCCAGACGAGCAGGCTGTTGCAGCATAGGGCCCTTCCTCCTCCCCTCTGGGACAGCTGCATGCTGCATGATCGCATTTCCTACAAATGTATCACACCTGTTTCTTTAGCCAACAGCGGAATGCAAAAGACAAATCATTCTGTCTATGATGCTCAATTAAGATCTTTACCATATTTATGAAGTATTTTTAAAGTCTCGTGCACTTTCCAGACGATGATCAGAAGCTCAGTGCAAATGTTCTCTGTTTCCCCCGGAATTCATGCTCCCAGTGAGTGACAGGCGTGGGGGCACTCTAGAAGCCAATCAGCTGGAGCCGCTGACCCTATGTCCCCACCCCCTCTATACGTCTCTCAAGGACAGTCGCAGAGTAGGCTGAGATATGGCTGTTTTTGCACTGGCGTGGGGGGGGGGGGGGGGGGGGGGGGGGGGGGGGGGGGGGGGGGGGGGGGGGGGGGGGGGGGGGGGGGGGGG
>JABFEA020000085.1:25163796-25180707 GCA_019775915.2 Cyphomyrus plagiostoma
TCCAGTCTGAGACACAGCATCCAGTGACCCTCTAGTCACAAGCACAGCATCCAGTGACCCTCCAATCACAGGCACAGGATCCAGTGACCTTCCAGTCACAGGCACAGCATCCAGTGACCTTCCAGTCTGAGACACAGCATCCAGTGACCCTCTAGTCACAAGCACAGCATCCAGTGACCCTCCAATCACAGGCACAGCATCCAGTGACCTTCCAGTCACAGGCACAGCATCCAGTAACCCTCCAGTCAGAGACACAGCATCCAGTGACCTTCCAGTCTGAGACACAGCATCCAGTGACCCTCTAGTCACAAGCACAGCATTCAGTGACCCTCCAATCACAGGCACAGCATCCAGTGACCCTCCAGTCACAGGCACAGTATCCAGTGACCTTCCAGTCACAGGCACAGCATCCAGTCACCCTCCAGTCAGAGGCACAGCATCCAGTGACCCTCCAGTCACAGGCACAGCATCCAGTGACCCTCCAGTCACAGGCACAGCATCCAGTGACCTTCCAGTGGCCACTTAACTCTGGGAAAAGGAACCCCCCCCACCCCCCCGAAAATCTAGCATTCAATGAGGCCACCCCAGGCAGCACTTGGCATAACACACAGGGACACCTTGGATGGGATGGCAGGCCATCGCAGGGCACACACTCACACACATGTGTGCACACACACACATCTATGTGGGGACCAATGCTAATGCTGTGATGACCTTAACTCCTACCCAGCACTAACCTTAACCATAAGCAACAAAACAAAAGTCTTTTGGCATTTCTAGTTTTTTGTTTGCATTCACAGATCTTTGTGGGGGCTGAAAAATGGTCCCCACAGTATCAAAATAACAGGGTTTTACACACTCGTACCACAGGCCTTCCGGAAACAACAGTCTGCTTTAGTGTGTCTTTCTGAGGTGCAAGAGGAAACAGAAGCTGGGGGTCAGCTTCACACGCACAGGGAACGACACTCAGAACCAGTGGGCCACACTTCATATTAATGCAGAACAGCAACCACAACACGAAATTCACTTCCTTTAATTAGTTCGATATCCCAAGACTGTCTAACCACAAGTTGCATAAACAAAGTCAAATACAAAATTTAATGAAAACGCAAATGTCATTATTTCAAAAGTTTCATATGGATGATATATCACAAGTTGTGTACAATTTTAAACAAGCAAGCTAATAAATAATAAATATATTTAACATTCACGTATAAAAATAAATAATTATTGCAGAACAGCAGAGAACAAAACAAGACTTTCATAAGAACTCTTCTCAAAATGAAGACCTTTACTGGGGCTCTAGCCAAAATGAAACCTTCAGAAATTTAGTAACATTCCTACTAATTATTTGACCAACAACTTGGGAGCTGCAGTATTTGCTGCTGATGGTGCTTGGAGGTTTCCCTCAGGTCATCTTTGGTGATTTGCAAGGCATGTTAGTCTAAAGCAAGGAGTGATAAACAAGGGTGTTAGGATCAAAGAATGCCCCAAAATGACCTAAAGAAGCTTCAAGCTAATGGTACTAAATATTCAGTTCTGTTGGGTACAAATTTGAAAGAAGTATTTTTCTTCGACTATTGTCCTGGTGTGATCTGCAGTATGGCCCAATCTCTGCTTAAAAAGGCTTTGTTAGAAAATATCCATATGGTAACATCTGTGTATTGTATCCGTATACCGAGTGAGATCTGTAGGCCACTGTCATGTGATGGGGGGGGAGTACTGACCTGCTCAAGTTCCTGAAGTTTGGTTTGGACCCAAGTGGATTTTGGGCTGCAGCAGTAGAGTTTACTCCTGCTGGTGAACCTGCAGACAGAAGAAAGGGCCTTGGTAAGATGGAGGCCCCTCCTCTTATTGGTGAGGGCGGCGGTTATCACGAGAAACTTCTGGATCAACATGACAACCGCAGAGGAATCATAGGCAGAGTATGGGGAACAGAATATGGGATTGTTGTGAGAACAAAAGAACAGCTGTATGAGTTGGAAGAGACAGAGTGACAAGGGCAGGAAGAGGCTCTGTCCAACAGGTAGAGGAAGGAGGTGAGCTGGGGCCCCATGGGAGCCAGAGGAATAGCGGCAAGCGGCTCTCACACGACGGCATCCACACAGCCGCGCCGCGCCGCCTGCATTCTGCAGTCCGTGATCTCAGTGTGGATCTGCAAGATGCTGGTCTTCTTACAGCACCCCCTGCGGGTCACCTTGAAGGGCACTGAACAGGAGAGCAGGTGCTCAGTGACACAAGAGTCAGCCACGGTCAGGAAAGGCCCGCCTGGAGCTGGCGGCACGCTTACTCACCGGTGGACACAAGGGTGGTGAGCAGCAGCACGATGAGGGCCGGGAAGGACACCAGTCTGACGATAGTGAAAAGCATATTGTCAGCAAGGAAGGGAGGGTCGGCTTGCTGGGACGAACCCTTGAGGACGCATCCTTATAAATGGGAGCAGAAGAGGAAGCAGGCTGACAGACGCCCCCAGAAACACACCCGAGTTCCTTTTCAGGCTTGGAATAATCAAGTCCGTCGCTGACACATGCTGAGGGGGCGTTCTGAAGTTTGGCTGGAAAGGAGAGGTCGTTCACGAAAAATGCCTGCCTGCACTTCCTCCTCCATAACCCGCCCCCAACCTCCTCCCAGGTTTTGACTTTGTGGCTCAGTGGTTGTCTGGAATCGGACTCATGGTTAACTTGGGTGTGACTTTCACCAAAAAAATAAGCCTACTGAGAATGGGCTGGTCATGGTCATTTTCCTCAGGTTCACAAGGCAAGGTCCTTGGCCTCCCCAGCAGAAAGACACTTATCTAATCATGTAATCTGACATCATTTGAGGTCCAGATCAAAGACACAAAAACACACAGACAGCAACACATCCACACAGGCACACTGGACCAGGCCTTTCCTGTCACATGAACTGCAGTCTGCTTTTTGTGCTGCAGTGTCACCAGCAATTCAAAGATCACCAGCAGCAGCTGTCAGACATCTCTTTAATATTTAATTTTAAATCAGGCCATCTGATAACAAATTGGAAGAATGTGCTGTTGTTCTTTGAATGAAGAGGTCTCAGTGGTTCAGTGTGATCAGAAGCTGTGACTGGAAGGGCCATTTTCCTTAACCATAGTCGGGTCACAGGAGGTCTAAGAATAGGATGCCCAGACCTCCATCTTCCTAGCCAGCTCCTCTGGGGGAACACCAAGGCATTCCCAGACCAGCAGAGAGATATAATCTCTCCGGTGTGTCCTGGGCCTGCCCTGGGGCCTCCTCCTGGTTGGACATACCCAAAGTACCTCCCCAGGGAGGATTCAGAAGGCATCCTGGACAGATGCCGAAACCCCCTCAGCTGGCTCCTTTTGATGTGGAAGAGCAGCGGCTCTACTCAGTGCTCCTCTCAAACTTCTGAGCTCCTCACAGTGTCTCTAAAGCTTAACCCAGACACCCTGTGGAGGAAGCTCATTTCTGATCAGGGTGGGGTCACATCATCCTTGATCTTTTTCTTCATGGATTCATCATTTTTTCTCAATCGCACTTTGTGTGGTCGCTCACCTATAACCAATATGCCTTGAGAGACCCTACCAACAACATAGCTCCTAGGATAACAGAGGCACAACCATCCACCATGATGAGGTGTCAATTCATGGAGAGGTCACTGGTTCAGATCTTGAGGTTGGTGGAATGATGTCACCGTTGGACCCCTATCGTGAGGGGTATCCCGAATTGCTCCAGGGACTGGCTGACCCTGCTTTTTCAAATGCATTTTGCTGTGGAGAAAAGCTTTCGAAAAATAAATAAAAGCTAATCTGCATTTCCACGGGTGGATGATGATAACGATGGTGATGCCTGACTGACCTCACACATCAGACAGGCAAAAATAAAGACCAAGGTCATCTTAGGAGCATGTTACTGTTTCTGATCAAAAAAAGCCACGTGGTGGCTAAGTATAGCGCCTTTGTGTCACACAGAGCAGAGCCTGCTGACTAATGCTGATATAGTCAGGAAGAGTTTTGGGAAACCCCCACTAAGGCTGGGGTGGAAAGCCCCCATGAGGCCATGCTTCTGGCGCTGAGTGCGCTGTAGGGGGGCTGATGAGCCCATGAATGGATGGGTCCACAGGTAATGGCGTGTGTGGGGAGGATCCAAGGGCATAACTTTGGTTGGAACATTGGGGGGTTCAGGCCTCCACCCATTATGGGGGAAACATGGTTATTAGGGGGGGGGTTGTATTAGCTGGTTTTGATTTATTGGGAGGGCTACAAACCCCCCCCCCCCAATTCCTCCCATAATGTATGTCCATGGGAGGATTTGCTCGTGATCAATCCGGTGCTTATGACTGCAATGAGCTCAGTCTGAAGTGAGCAGCAGAGCTCTAGACAAAAATCTCATCAGGAGGCAAATCATCAATGGCAACATCTGCAAATGAGAACTGATATTTATCATATTTATTCATAGGAGTATTTTAACCAGAAAAACGTAACATGAACGAGTGATCGAGATTTCAATGAGCGATTGAATAGCAGCGTAAGGATAGTATGAACTGTGATATACATCAGTTCTGAGCTGGGAGTACAGGACACAGGAGTGAGGACAGGGGACAGCAGGGACAGTGTGGACAGTGTGAGTAGTGATATGTCAGCTGTGAGAGGACAGGGAACAGTGAGGACAGGGAACAGTGAGGACAGTGTGAGCAGTGATATGTCAGCTGTGAGAGGAGAGGGAACAGTGAGGACAGTGTGAGCAGTGATATGTCAGCTGTGAGAGGAGAGGGAACAGTGAGGACAGCGTATCTCTCATTCTGCACTTCATGCGCCTGCAGCTGATTCTTGGCAGAGACACATCTCACAGTTTTCTCAGTAATGGTGTCCTCCCCCCACATGTGGTTCAGCACACTTGGGGTGTGGGGGGGGGGGGGGTAAGGTGATGCATGCAGAATAGCAATTGATAAGTTTACTAATGCGTGCAGCAGGCAGCGTCGTTCTTCAGGACCAGCGGCGTGATCCCGGTGACCCCCTGACCTCAGCTGTTCTATAATACTTTTTTAAGTATGAGATTGAGATCAAGTTCTGAGTTATGTTCAAGTTCTGAGTTATTGGGAACGCATCAATACATCATGATGTGTGATACTATCAATAACAAGGGCTGGGCACAGAACTTTTGTGGTATTATTTGAAATGCTCCAATCTTATTGAGGATCGAAAAGTAAATGATCTTTTGGGGGACAAATTCTGATACCCAAACAGTAAATCTCAGCGTTACTGAGCTAATTAGCATGCAGCATACTTGTGTAGAGATCTAAAGTCGCGGGTAATTGGCAGTCTGACATAACTTTACACAATCACATCATATAGGCCAAAGGAAAAACGTATGCCCAGAGATAAACTTGTGAACTGGTTTGCGTGTATGTTGTTTTTGTATGACACACGGTATAAAAATGCTTAAGAAATCTAAGGTTTGGTCCCACAACATTTCAGACTGTCACTATTTAGTCATTTTAGGAGACAGTGCAACTAAATTTTATAAATAGGCATACTACTGTGACTCCTATATAGAGCCTGACAACACAGCGTTATATATCATGTTAAACATCCGGAGAGAATGTGAATTAGTGTGTATGCGTATGCATGTGTGCCTGAGCGAGATCATTGGAACTCGGTGCGATTGCAGGTGCCGTGTTGCCGGCAGTGAAACGTGCCAGTGCTTATTAACGTGAAAGTAAAATCAGGGCACTGAAGTCCCATGCATTGACCACAAGGCACACACATTTAAAGCAGTTCACACGCCACACCTTCATTTCACATGCTAAGGAGCGAGGGATAACACCCACCAAGCTGTCTTGTTGCATAAAATTAATGGACGATGCGCAGGCATACAGAGTGGAGCTTGCCTACAAGTTCAAAGCTGTTCCGAGTTATTCGGAGCTAATAGCCACTTACCTGACAATAAGAAAATAGCATTTGTTACATGTGACCCTGCTGCAAGCATGTAATTACATGGATGTGTGCACATGTGGAGTGCAGACGGGGTGGAAGTGACATGACATGGAAGAGCCAATGATTGCGGTAGGCAGGGCTCTAAAATGTCAGGAACTTGGGCCATGGCACAGGCAGGAAGAAGGTGACGATCCACTTACAGCTCCAAGACAAAAGGGTTTATTAAAAACAAAACACATCACACTAACCAAAACCAAAACAATCAGGAACAGGCAAGGGGAGAGCATGTCCAACACACAGTAAGACAAACCTAAATGATTGACTGAAAAACATAGCAGGGCAGACACTTAAATACAAATAGAAAACTGGAGGAAGCAAGGAACAGGTGTAAGGCATAATCAATTAACCAATCAACTGAGGATAGGAACAAGGAGAAATAGGTGTAGGCAGTAATACTAAGCTCAGAACTAAGAGACATAGACAACACTGAAACTAGGAACACTAATCATACATTAGGAATTAGTACATTAGGAAACTTACACACAAGGAAAACCTAAGAGCAAGGAAACCAAAATAGCATAACAAACAGGAACAGAAACCCAAATAAATACTAAAAAACAGATGAGGCTAACCTCAAACCCATGACCAGCAGATACTTTCCCACTGAACTATGCAGCAGTTCCAGGGGCAATGGAAAACACACTAGGGCAAGGTTATTCAAATCGCGGTCCTCGAGGTCCAAGCACTTCTGGTTTTCCAGTCTTCCTTTACCTATCAGTCAGGTGTGAAGCCCCTGACCAATCAGAATCAGTAATTATTAAACTAACTACCTGGGAGTACTGAAAACAAGGCCTGGATTTGGAATCGAGGTCCAGATTTCAAGAACCCTACATTAGGGATTTAACAGGCAAGCAGGGAGGAGGACAGGCAGGCCAGCAATACCTGCTGGCCAAATGGAGAGGAGACACAAAGGGTCACATGGTACAGACCCTGACACTAAAGTGTCACGCATTGATCGTGAGAGACACACTGCTGCCCTAACAGATGTAATCTCACTCCAGACTTTTGGTGAAACTTGAGAGCCCTGGGAAAAGAGAAATAAAAGGCTGTAACCTGTTATGACCACGATCAATTCCCCCCCAGCAACTAACCAAAAACGAACAAAACGACTCAACTCAAGCTGAAGACTCACAAATGACATTTACCACAAGTAACAAGCACTGCTTCTTTATAACCGAATCAAATCACTAATTCATATAACTCAAGGGAAGGCAAGGGGCATAAGGATACATTAAAACAGAAGACATTCAAATCACAATAAAAACAAAACCGTAAAAATCAAACCAAACAACTAAAAAGATAAAATGGCAGTATATGATTAAACTCCTGCTTATGTTTATTTATTAAAAAGTTGCAGCAAACAGTAAAGTTTTAAGCCACAATTTAAATGAGCTGAAGTAGGCCCTCTGTTTACTGGAAGGTCTTGACACGTGCCGTCTTAACATGTGCAATATGTTCTAATGCTTGGTCATGTGGGTTCCTGCACTGTTGTGCTTTTGGGTGGCTGGTTTTGTGTCTCCCAGTTGTCTGTGCAGGATGACTCATAGCAAACTAGGTAGCATGGTTTTTCACACCTGTGTTCACCAGAGAGAATGCAGCGTCACCCAGAGGAGGCTGGAGAACAGGCAGGCGAGGGAGTGATTGCACAACATCTGCTGCTCCGGCAACCTCCCCCTGTGGAAAGTGTGGCTATTCTGTGAAACTCCCCAATCGGCAGCTGGTTACACCCCTCAAAAGACAATAAGAGCTGAAACATGACACCAGAGGTCTGACTGTTTTTGCGGTGTTTGTTGTGCCTTCTGTGTTACAGGTCGGCAGTCATCCTGAAACATCTCACACTCTCAAAGCTACAGCATCACCAAGATGCTGGGCTGCTGAGGAACTTCAGTGGACGTCACTGGATGCTGATGTCGACCGTTTTCCAAGAAGACAATAAACGGGTTGACATTTCTTGTAAGTGTGGCCTGTAGTCAGTCAGAGCTGCTTCCTCTTGCCGACCCCATATCTTACAAGAAATGAGATCTGGCCTCTGTCAGACAGGTGCAGACGAGACCCTGAAGGACTACGTGTTGGTGTTTATTTGTGTATGCAGTGGTATTCTGGGCCTGTCACTGTATGAATGTTAATGCTTAGAATACCAGGCTTTGAAACTGAGATCTGTGATAGCTATCAGCCAAGGTCCGAGCTAAACCCTGACCTGAACACTGTAGCCACCTAGCGGCAAAACAAGTTAGCTCATCACTCAGCACTGTGTTCGAAATGGCTGAAAATGCAGCATAGTTGTGTCTAAAAGTCAGTTGCATCACATCACTAAGTTGTGCTCAGCCTTAAACCCAAGACTCAATTTTCTGGACATGCATTTTTTATAAAATAAAGAGAAAATATTACATGGTTTGACAAGCTGTTCAGCTGCGGAGTGCATGGAAACCCCAGCAGTGAATGACAGCATTATGCATGCAGTGACATACTGTGCTCTCTCACATCGACCTGAAATGCAGATTCTTAATGAATGAATGAATTAATTCATTCATTAATTCTAAGAATAACAAAATGTGTGAAGACTGCTGCCATGACAACTTAAGTGGCAAGTTTCATTGTCATGTGTGCTCCACGGTATATAGTCTAATTCTTACGGCACTGACCGTGGAAAAGCAAAGAGTGCATCGTGGTACCATAGGACAGACAGCAGTGTAATACAGGGCAAGACAATTCAGTGCAATAAAAGAACAAGCAGACAATAAATAAGCAATAAATAGGTGATGCAACGTGGATAAGTATGTGCACATAACCACAGAGTAGTGCAGGAGTAGAATATCAGCAATGGTGTGCAATACAGTGCGCGGACAGCGGCAGCTCACTGATCATGTGGAGCAGGTGGTGATGCCCCAGTAGCACTTTCCTGAGGGCAGGAGTGTGATAGCCCTCTTTTGGAAGGCATCTCAAGATCCACAGTGTTTGGGGAAATACCCTACATAAGTGAAAGAGAAACAATAGCGGCCATATGCTGTGAAGTCCTTGGCTGCCCCCTTGTGGCCTGACAGAAACTTTCACAGTACAGGAACTTCTTTTCTGGAACCGGAAGCTTTTTCCGGAATCAGGGACTTTTGTCATGTTCACGCTGCAGGAACTCCGCCCGATAGTTCCTCGGAGGTTGTTCCAGTACCCATTTACTCCAGATTTGGTACGTTTCCTTCGCTTACAACAATAGTTTGCTGATTGGTTGACCACAAGCACTGGCGCTAATGTGGATGTTATGCAGAAGTGCGGGAAAAAGAGATACAATTAGCAGAGCAAATATTGAGCAGATGGAATTATTTTTGTGCCTCAATTATATGCATCAATTAACCCATTTTTTGCTTGCATCTCCATATTTTTGAAATCGAAAATAAGGCTGATAATCAATATACTGTAGTGCTGATGGGATACATCAGGGAGAGCTGCATGTTGGACCGGTGCCAGCTGTGTACATAATGTAAATGCCCGTGTACAGCTAGCATTAGTTAATTCAGTTGTTGTCTGTATCGTAATGTCTTGTGAGGTGTTTAATGTTATTTGTTGTAAATAGTGGTGTGTGCATGTGTGCTAGAAGGTATTGGGGTGACTAGCATGGTAGGCAGTGTTTGTGCATTTCGTGTGCATGGTATGGATGCAATAAAAACCACCTTGTGGTTGAAATAATAACTGTTCTCTGCCTCGTTAATTTTGCCAAATGACACGGCCCACCTGCCCATTACAGTGCTGTCAGAAGAAGGGGGTGAAAAAGTTCTGAAGAACCCCAAAGGTGTCCACACCTTGGAAAAGCGTTAGAGTCTGCTGCTGCTGCCCCGGAGCCTCTGCTTCCTGCTGTGTGGAGGTCAGTGCGTCGAGCCACTGAGGCCGGGCACTGCCGGCTGTAGGATGCTGGGGACGCTGCAGCTGTGCTTTTATTAGGCTGGTGCCTGGCAGGATACTGAGCTGTTGGTGCACTGTTGTGATGAAGTGTGCGGCTCAGAAGGGGTCTAGCCGGCAGTCTCAGGCTTCCCTGTAGACATATCTGGTGGGTGCCCCCTTTGAAGCACGTGGGAAGCGGATGTTCTGGGCTCTTTTCCCCACACTGATGCTGGGAACTGCTACATACTTGTGCCTATGGACTATTTCACAAAGTGGCCCAGGGCACAAGCGGTTCCCGACCAGAGTGCCATCGCCGTAGCGGCAAAGCTTCTTGAGTTCTTCTGTTGGTTCAGAACCTTTGAACAGATGCACAGTGACCAGGGGAGAAACTTTGAGGCGCAGGTGTTTGGCAAGGTCCACTGGTGGCTGCGGTATTCAAGACCTGCACCACACCCCTTCACCCACATAGTGAAGGGCTGGTCCTGTGAGCTTATCACACAGCGTGTGCATTGTTAATTTAACGTATTTAACACTGGCAAGTTTGCGGTGTGGATGCACGGTATTTGTGTAATTCTGCCATATCGTTTACATGGAAGTTTCCTGTATTCCTGTCACATGTTATTTTCGCGTATCTGTTTGTAATACGTTGCCATCCTGTACGCGGAGATTGTGACTTTATGATCGCAGTTATTCGCGTATGTCAGAACGCCTTTAGTGTAATACATACAGATTCAGCTGTAATCCTTAGGCGCCACCTTGCGGTTAAATGGTGTAACTGTCATATTTGAGTTCATGCTTAAGTAATGTTTAGTCATTGTCTATCCTTTGTTGTATTTATTCCAGAACCACACACACACCACACCATACCCCTTAAGGGCTGAAGGTTGTTCCAGTTGCAGCCTATGTACTGAGAATCATACTGAATTGGCTTGTATTTTCTGTTTCGTTGCTGTGCTGCTAACTGCTGCATTGAAGGAGTAAGTTAAATCAAAGACAACCTTCCTGGCTGTGAATGTTGGTGGGGGGACATGGAGGCCTGACTCCGCCCGGGCAGCCCTCTGTCGCCAATTCTTTTCATAGTTTTTATGGACAGGATTTCTAGGCACAGCCAGGGCATGAGGGTGTCCGGTTTGGTGACCTCAGGATTAGGTCTCTGCTGTTTGCAGATGATGTGGTTCTGTTGGCTTCATCGGACCATGACCTTGAGCTCTCGCTGGGACAGTTCGCAGCCGAGTGTGAAGCGGCAGGGATGAGAATCAGCACCTCCAAATCCGAGACCATGGTCCTCAGCCGGAAAAGGGTAAAATGCTCTCTCCGGGTCGGGGTCCTCTTCCAAGTGGAGGAGTTTAAGTATCTCGGGGTCTTGTTCACGAGTGGGGGGGCAATGGAGCGGGAGATCGACAGGCGGATCAGTGCTGCAGTATAATAATACTGTGGTGCCAAGCGGGGACGGAACGGAGACAAAGGTGCAGACGTCAGGGTATCGGGGAATACGGGGTTTAATCACAGGTAAAGCAGGCGAAACGCAGACAGACAATAAAATGACCGGACTGGGGAAACAAAGTGAAACGCGGACGAAAATGAAAACAACCAGAAACAGCTGATCACACAGGGATTCCACATGGCGTTAACGAGGGGGCGTGGCACATGGAAGAAGCGGACCATCGGGGCAGGACACATTGTTTTTTTTTAACTTTACACATTGCTTGGGTACATTTGCTTACTTTACAAATTACTGTTTTAATAAATGTGCTGAAATGTGTTTGTGTTTAATACGGTATATGCTCTTCTTGTTTTATCCGGTTCATTTTGTGTTTAAATGGGGCAGGGAACCAATTAATTGGTTTTCCATTATTTATTATGGAGAAAATTCAATCAGAACTCGAAGGTTTTAGGATTCGATCTGGAGTTCTGAGTTCTGAGGTACCACTGTATCTGGTATTTCTGTTTCTTGCAATACACCTGCCCTCTGCTAGTCTGGTAAAATATCACTACTGTACTCATGCGCTGACCACGACCATATGCACCCACCGACATGATCAAAAGGGTCAGGGGGCTGGACTGTACACCCACACAGAAAAGTGAAGTATGAGTTGGGCCAGGGATAGGTAACCCTGATCCCGGAGCATATGTTGTGGTTTTTCCTTCCCGCCAAATAAGAAGACTAAAGCTGTTTGTGTATAGATCTAAATTTAGTCTTTATTGCAACAGCAAGGTTACAACCAGGGCTGTACACTTGCAAGTGTGTCGAATACTGTTTTACACTAATTTTTATACAAGTTCTTACTTGAGCAATTCCTGAGCAATTACTTGAGCAAGTTGTCACTTGAGCATCATCAGTCCTTCAACCATAAACAATCTTTGTTTTCCCCTTAATCCACACCCCAAGGTGATGTTTCTTTTACTGTTTGTCCCTCGGTTGAACACAATGGTGACGTGACCATCTCCATTTGGTTTTTTAAAAAAAAAACCAGCCGTGAACTTTTGGTGAACTCAGGCGAATCTCTTCCTTCAGTAGCAAACCTTGGCAGCTTCAGCCTGTTGCACATTGTCTAATTAGAGGGTTGATATTATATTTGTCCTTCAACATAATTATAAGGTTTAACACTAAAAAAGGTGGATATTCATACTTTTAGAGCTAATGTAAAGTAGCTAACAGAAACTCTTAGGCTAACAAAAGGTGCAAATACATACCCAGTTAATTACATTGTGTTGATTGCATTATAATGATTACATTGTAATGATTGCATCATGGGTATTTGGCATGCTTTTAAACAATATCAGAATGATTATATTCTATGTTGTAGTGCTTCTGTAAATAATATTCCATACATAATCAAACAGGTTGTCTATCCTGCCTATAGAGTTACTATCCGCCTGAGACCTGGTTCATCAAAGACCAGGTAGGATGTAAAACCTGTCAGGTACCTGCACTCCAGGTTATATAAAGGTGTGTCCTTCCAGGTGATGAGATCTCTGCATGGGGTGTGGGTGGATTGGAACTCCTGTTGGATCACAACAAAGGGCGTGCCAAAGGGGAGGTGGTTTACTGGAACTGGGTCAGAAATTACACACATGGGCACAGTCGGCTGGGATACCCCTGATGACGAAATTAGTACCATTCAACTTGTGCGTGGTATTACAATAAATCAAGTATGCTGACAGGCGCCTTTGTGTCCATGCAGGTTCGTCATCGATAAAAACATGGCAAAGATTTGCTCCAGCTCAAACGAATCTTGAAGGAGGGAACATATGTGCGCCTCCCTTTGATTAATTACGGTTTATGTTTTTCAGGAATATTTCACCAATATTTGACAATGAAATATGAAATATTTTAGGCGTTCCCTCTTACATCCTTGCGTATTTTCTGTTTCATCTACTTCCTGTTTACTACACGCGGAACACGTTTTGTAACACTCCATTAGGTTACAAAAACAAAAGCGACGGATCTGGTTTCAGGTCAGGAAGCCAAGAACATGCCATTTTAATTAAGGGGACCCAAATACTCAGTGATTAAACCAAGCCGCGAGCAAGGAGTACGTTTAATCGCAGAACAGCTCCGTTTCGCAAAATAAACCGCACATGTCTAACAGCTAAAAATATGCTAAAAACCTTTTTTTTGGGAAAGCAGTGAGTTTTCTCCAGAGGACTTATTTTCACTAAGGATGTGCTTATCTGTACGGAAATGATTGATTCTAAATGATATAAAAAAATGTGAGAATCAATTATGATGTTAAAATATCACCGTTTTACCTGCTGATTTACGTCTACATTATAGAGAGGAAATGAACTAACACCGGGCAGGGCTGCCCATAAGGGGGGGGAGGTGCAATGATCTGTCCTGAATTTTGGCGTCAAGGTTGAGATCGTATCGGTATCGGTGACCTTACCAGCGCTTATATCCGCCTCTTGTCACCGGAAAGCGCATATACCGTCATGGGAATGATGCAGCAGATTACTACGGTCGCCGTCCTACTCATCGCCGCGGCGGCTTGCCCCGTCTGTACATGTGAGTCTGAGGACGCGCACTCGATGAACCGTGATTGTCTATCACATTCCGTAGCCCGGTTATTATGCACTGAGAGTAGTTTGCGGTGGTTACGTACGCGTATGAATTTGTGTATTTTAATCTGGTTTGAAGCACGTATACCCTATAGCGCTGAGCGGGAGGTGCTGGCATATCCCCCTGTTAAAATATTCATGTGTTCTTCACTTTTCTAGTTCACGGACCGTCCGTATCATGTTGCTCGTCCGTGTCTAACAGGAGGATACACCCACACCACATCGCAAGCTACTTTGTGCAGGAAGCAGTACTCTGCCCGGTGACGGCAATCGTGTAAGTGCAAAACAGGTGCTACTAAAATGTAATAGTTTTAATAAAGAACAGTTCATAGTTTGCGACTAATATTCCTGTCAATTTAGCCTACTATACATAGCGATTAGGCAGAAGTGGAGATTAAA
This sequence comes from Cyphomyrus plagiostoma, assembly GCA_019775915.2. NCBI lineage: Eukaryota > Metazoa > Chordata > Actinopteri > Osteoglossiformes > Mormyridae > Cyphomyrus > Cyphomyrus plagiostoma. Next base: position 25,178,102 of record JABFEA020000085.1, read on the forward strand.
TTATTGGCATCTGGTATATTTTAATAATAATATTTCGTTTCAGACCAATAATGGGTGAAAACTGTAACGTTACACACAAATTTGAAACTAAAATCAACAAGGAAATGACCCGTCTTCCGCTGAAGTTAGTGAGGCTGCCACTCAGAAGTAACTTAACTGTTTTAACAGTTAAGTTTTAAGGCAGCTGGAAGGCAGAGCCCTTGCACGGATTCAGAACTGCCTGTCAAATGAGTTATGACGTTTTAACAGTCAGTGGATCCAGGCCTAGACAGATCATACACATTTCCTCTTTTTAAATGCATCTGCTTTGGTTAAACGTGAGATAAGCAGCAACCCAGCCCAGGGTGTGTTAGAACGGTAACATATTTGCGACATTACTGTATTTATAATACATATTTCAGGCTTAAATTATCAGACACAGATAAGTCAGTAATCATCAGTAATTTCTTTTATTTTAATTTTTATATAATCATGTGGGCTACTTTAAAACATCGACATGAACCCAGCAATGGATGTATCTTACATGAGAAGAATGTTGCACTTTCTCTGGTTAAATAGGTGTGTTAGGTTTTTACTCTTTTTGGACGATGCAGTGTATTCTTGCTCCTACAGTGCTTAGATTCGTACCTTTGCATTTTTAAGGAGCTTAGAATGTTTGTGATGTGCTGCTTGCCTCTTTAGTAAGTCGCTTGTGACAAGTGTCCTCTATTCAGGTGTCCTCTGAATAAAAAAAAAATGTCAACATATAAACGAAAGGCTCATCCGTCTGCCAGCCTAAATCGTCAGCTCATTCCCCTGCAGGTTCCACACCCGACGCGGAAAGAATGTGTGTGCGGATCCCGACCAAGAGTGGGTGAGACGGGCGATGCAGATGCTGGATGAGGAGCCTAAGAAGGCTGGAGCGACGGCTGGGTGGTACTGAGGAAGGATGAAGGAGAACGGAAGAGGAGGGAGGAGACATTGGAGGAAGAACAGCTGAGTGGGAAGAGCCCTGAATACACAGTGCGCACTTCACCTCCAGCGCTAGGGTCTGCTGAGAAGCTCCTGGCCACCTTGGATCTGCCCTACTCATTTTCAGGGAAAGCTGCTACAGGCAGGTCGATTTGCTGCTATGAGTTGCTAAATGAGGCTGTGATATCATTGCGTGATGATGTCTAACTGCATCATCGCGTAGATTACTCTGACGTTACTCAAATTGATTGGCCGTCTCGGTGAAAAATATAACTTAAAAATTGTTCGTTTAGATTTATCACATGTCTTAATTTGTAAAAGTAATATAAACATTTAAAAAATATTTTTATTTTTAAACAGTGCATTCAATTGTTGAACAATTGAACATTACACATTAAAGAACAATTACATTTTATATGTTTCTTATTGACTAATAAAAGCGCACACTCTGAAGTGTTATAGTTCAGTGTACGTTGGTAGTTTGGGGCGGCATGGTAGTGCAGTGTTTAGCACTGTTGTTGCTCACCTTTGGGACCAGCATTTGAGTCTCTGCTTTCTCCCTGTTCTGTTGGGGGATTTATTCTGGATACTCTGATTCCCCTGCAGTCCAAGGTAAACTGGAGTTGTCAAATTGCTCATAGGTGTCTGAATGTGCCCAGGGATTGGTTGATGTCTCATTCTGGGTTGTACCCTGCCTTGCACCTGTAGCCTCTGGCATAGGTTCCAGACCCACTGTGACCCCGAATAAACCTGGCAGTTAGAGGAAATGGGTGGATGGTAGTAAGTTAACATGTAACGCATAAGTGATAACAATTATGGGTACAAGCTAATAACCGGTATATCATATATGCTATTTTACTGAACAATTTCAATTTAACTCAGATATGATGTATGCATTAGGCACCTGTCTACTTCATCTGTCTCATAGCCACTGTCGACATGCCAGACTCCAAACTGCATGATCTTCAGAGCATTCCCTCACTTTACTATCAGAACGACTTTCTCTTTATTTTTAGTCATTTCGTAGCTAAGCGTCGTGTGGCTGTGTGTTGGGTTGGTTTCCTTTTCTGTGGACGCGTCGCTCTCCTTTAAGGGAGTAGAGGGCCTCTGATGTTCTGCAACTTCCTGAAGCCACGGCTGCTCACCCGGGCGTGAATGAGTGAGTAAGTATGAGCTGTGTGAGCACTCGCCTGTTTCATTTCACAGGTACGGTTTTTCACACTCGCCCCAGTGGCACCTCTGCACAACTCAGCAGCCCAGTGTGCAGCGACCGCACGTTTAGATACGCTTATGCATCCATGCACTGGGTAGGAGGTGCTAGTGCATCTGTGAGCGATGGAGTGATAGAGCTGGAGGAGGAAATCACACTGAAGTGAAACCTGGACGCTAACAGCCCTGAGAGAGTCTCGACTGGCACCTTGATATCCCTTTTATCTTTTTTTGTTCATCACTGCACTGCAATATGCAAGCTGGCAGCGTATAGAACCCTTTATCATAGTGCAGTGCTATGAAATTTGTATCAGAACATGCAAACAACGCAAACATTTACATTTACAGCATTTGGCAGATGCCCTTAGCCAGAGCGACTTACATAAGTGCTTTAAGATAATTCATTGTAGTTTCCCGATACTAGCTTGGTAAACCAAGTCCATGAA
>JABFEA020000085.1:25194158-25207477 GCA_019775915.2 Cyphomyrus plagiostoma
TAGGTTTTGCAGTTTGCACCAATTGTTTTGAGAAATACACTAACTGCTGTGCAAATGTTAATAGTGATGTGAGAAAACCACCAAAGCAACTGAGAAAAACTGTCAACTAATATTGAAATAACCATTTCAGCATCCAGACCTGTTAGAATCTTATAGACCTGGATAATGTCCCCCCTCAATCTCATTTGCTCGAGGCTAAACAGATTCAGCTCAGTTAACCTCTCCTGATAAAACATTCCTCTAAGACCAGGAATCATTCTTGTAGCTCTTTTCTAAGGCAGCAATGTCCTTCTTAAGGTATGGTGACCAAACCTGCACACAATATTCAAGGTGGGGTTTTACCAAGGAATTATATAATTGTATAACTGACTTAATCCCCACACACCTAGAGATATAACTTAACATTCTATTGGCCTTTTTTATTGCTTTCTCACACTGGCTAGAATGGGACATGGAAGCATCAACATACACAGCTCCCTTTATTTCAGTGGAACACCTAAAGTATTTTTACTTTATATTTCTGCTCCCTGCATGGATTACCTTACATTTATCTGTGTTAAATTTCATCTGCCAAGTATTAGCCCAGTCACTAATTAAATCCAGATCCTGTTGTAGACTCTCTGCGGCTAGATCAGTATCTGCTACACCATCCACCTTGGTGTCATCTGCAAATTTAACCAGTTTACTGTATGTACTGTTGTCAATATCATTAATGTTAAATTAGGAACAATAGTTGTCCTAAAATTGAATCCTGCGGTACCCTACTATGAACGCAGGCCCACTGTGACATTATGACTCTAATAACTACTCGTTACTTCATGTCAGTTAACCAGTTTTCGATCCAAGCTGCCACAGTTCCTAAAATCCCTGCAGCTTTGAACTTTAGCAAGAGGACAACATCAAAGTCCTTCTGGAAATCTAAGTAGATCATATCATAGGCCTTTTTGTGATCAATTTCACAAATATATTTTTTGTAGCTGACTCAAAGAACTCAAGTAGATTTGTTAAACAGGATCTACCTCTCCTAAATCCATGTTGGCTATCCCGCAGAATGTTATTTGCATCCAGGTAATCTACCATTTTCACTTGGATTATAGTTTACATTATTTTTCCAGTAATGCCATTTAAACTGATTGGCCTATAATTTGCTGGATTACTTCAATCCCCTTTTTTGAATATGGGTATTATATTAGCATGCTTTCAATCTGAAGTTACCACACCAGCAGATAACAATTTTTGGAATATTAGAGTTAAAGGTTGCCTAATAATATCCCTCATCTCTTTTAAAACTATAGGTAAGATGCCATCAGGGCCCTGTGATTTATTTATTTTGACCGTAGCTAGGCTTAGTACCACATTAGTCTCAGTTATACTTATATTGGTCAAAGAAGACTCTGTATTCGTACTAAATGGTGGTAAGTTACTCATGTTCTCTGTGAACTGTGAACATCCATGTAAAATAATCATTAAACTCATTTACTATATCAATTTTATTTCCAATTATAAAGCCCTTACTATCCTGACAATTAGTGATTTCAACTTTTAGAGCTCTTTTGAAGTTAAAATATTGGAAGAAACTTTTATTGTCATCCTTAGCCTCCAAAGCAATTTTTCTTTCTACATCCCTCTTGGACAGTTTGATGTTATTTTCTAACTTAACCTGTAGACATAGACACTCCTGCTTAATTTTGAAATCATTAGTTATTTTCCATTTGTGGAACAGAGCCCTTTTCCTCCTGACTTTATACTTAATATCCTTAGTAAACCACCTTGGTTGTCGTTTCCTAGATTTAGTTTTACTGGAAATGGCTATGAAGTTCTTTTGCACTTGCAACAATGTGCTTTTAAAACATTCCCATGCCTCCCCAACCATTTTGCTATTTAACGCCATCCAGTTTACAGTTTCTAGTTTCAGTCTCATGCCATTAAAGTTAGCCTTCCTCACAGTGTATACTTTTATTTTGGACTTTGCTCAGGGATGAAGTAGGATGTTACTGAATGTATCTTTTAGTCTAACAGGTGTAGGAAAATGGGCAGCACTGCCAATTGTATATGACCCACTGTCTAAATATAACTTGTAATACAGTACACATAATGAATACAGTAATTTGTATGTGTTGAATCACTACAATATGCTGATACGATACAGATTCAGTATCTGCACCATTTCATTGCATAAACTTAATGTAATGTACAGTATAATATTTTTCCGTAAGTTGCAGTTGCCATCTTCTTTCTCAGCCCTTACTGTTCACTACAGTGCACATCTTTTGATTTTCTAGTGCAATTTGTGCTTTTTTGTGAGATTTAAATGCAATATCCTCTTTATCATAAGGCATTGTGATATTTACATTATCATCATGCTATAGAATTCTGTATGTATATTACAGTACTATACTTAATGTCTTCTCTTCCCTGTTACTATGCCCAAATTGACTTGCGTCTGGTGCGAAAACGTGTCGAAGAATACCTGTATTCAGCATGCTCAAGAGCAATGCTATCATTTCAAATATGTCGTATTTTTTGTTTATTATTGTTCCTTAGATGACGATCAGACCACATGTTAATACAAATTTTTACAGGAATGCATATGATTCAAAGGGCCTTCAGCATCAGCTGGTAGCTTCATTATGGGGAATAATTGGAAAAGCAAAAGATTAAACTAAATATATTGAAACGATCAGCCTAGTAGGGCAATGGAGACAAAGACTTTTTAAAATCATATTTTACACACTAATGCATTTTGCTTCTGTACAGTCGATTTATGAATTTGCCCCAAACATTATGAAGCAAATTTAGAATACATAACTGTGGTTCTTAATGTATGTGCAAATCGCAGCTTTTCAAGTATGTCCTCACTGCTCACATCAGTCCTCAAAGGATCACCTTCTCTAAAAGGGATTATATAACCTGGGTTAAAAAACACAGAGTGAAATAGGTAAAGGTATTCAATGGAGGGGAGACGGATTGGAGGAGAGCAGCAGGAACAAAAAATGGTACAAGTTAGGACCAGCTAATGCATCCCATTGGAGGCCCACTCACGGCTCACATTCGTGTTATAGCTATAGGCGAATTCTGTAGAGAGTCGTGATGAACACCACGAAAAGCAATGGCCTTCAGCTGTGTCCAGTGAAGAAAAAGCTGCCAGAAAGAGGTGCAGTTGCAGATATTTTTCTTAGATCCCAATGAACGGCTATGGTTGAACTAAAACCGGTTGAACTAAAACTGTTATTAGCACCTTGATTGGGAATGAATTACGATTTAATGATTAAAGGCCGTACTAAACACAGAGGAGAAGTAGAAATAACAGTCAGGCTGCTAGCTCTGTTTGGGATTAATTCTGTCAGTGCTGTAATATAACTGCAATGGGAGTTTGTAATTGGAGCAACCGTTGTGTGAATACTATGTGGCGAATGACAGAAATGCTACATCATTTACAACTTATTTGTTTCGCTCTTCCTTTCCTACTACCAGTTTTTACAGCCTGAAGTCATGTTACAGTTAATATCATTCATTGTTTTCATGGTTCATCATCTTCCCGTCTCATATTCTTCTCATCTGTGATGAGCTCATACTCCTCTCCTGCCTGGTCTTAGGCTCTCTGTAGCCTTCCCAGTACAAGGAGTCATCTCACATCACAGTCCTTGGCCTTGGCCACATTTTGACAGGCAATTTCAAATGAAACCAGAAGGGACACAAGATTTCCAAAATCCATCAACACTTATCAGGCAGAAAGATATGTTTCTAACAGTTGCATTTATTTTGTGAAGCATGGTGAATGAACCAAACTCTTCCTTTGATTTTAGTGTAATAAATAAGAAAACAATCAATTCATACATTGCAATATTTATGCATATAAGCATGGCTAGATATTACGTGTGTATTCTTTGACAAATATAAATATTTTGAAAATCTTATTGTATACACCAGATGTGTCACCATAGCAACTTTTTGTTAAGGTAGTTGTGATAAATTCCATTGTAGCTTATTTCCTAACCCCCCTCTCTGCTAAACACAAACGCTACATCTAGACATATATGACTTTGTAGGTAAAATTGGACACACCATAGTTGAAAAATCAGCATTCTGTCATATCGGGACCTGGACCACGTCCCACAGCGGACGCAACCCAGAAAGGAACCGCCCCTCCTAGTTAAAAGGACGGTCCTGGGCCAGCATACCTCATGAAGTATTGTTGCCATTGTTTACATGTGCCTTGCTGAGCAATTAATCATCTGTTACATCTATCACCTGCCCTGTCTTCCTCGCCTGCCCGTGCTAGATCTCCCGTCCTGCCCTGCCCCATGCCCTGTGTGATTGTGTATGACTGATCCCCTTGGCTCACAACCCTTGTGCTCTGTCCCCGACTACGTCTCTTGTGCTGCCCTTTGGATTTGTTTGCTATTGGTTTAGTAATAAACCTAGTGTCTCCCGCATTCTGGGTCCCAACTCTGGTGTCCTGCCTGATCGTGACAGAATACTTTGCCGTATCAAGATGGACCCAGCAGAGAACCCATTAGCACTGCAATGGCAGGTGGACCAGTTAACCGCTCTAGTTTCTCAGCTGCTGGAAGGGAGAGCCGCCCAGAGCATTCTACCAGACTCCCCTCCGTGACCCTCAGCCTCTCTCCCTATACTGGTGGCCTTGCCGGAGAAGTATGATGGCAATCCTGATCAGTGCCACTCTTTTTTATGCAGTGCAGGCTGTATGTAGATGAACATCCCAAGAAATTTCTTTCGACATCCTCCCGAGTCTGGTTTGTAATCTCACTACTAATAGGGCAAGCACGCAAATGGGCAACAGCCCTATGGACCGACGACAGCCCCCTCCTGTCGTGCAACTGGGAGTTCCAGGAGGCATTCAGGGAGGTGTTCGACCACCCCACAGTCAGCCGTAGCCTCGGAGAATGCTTGTGCAATCTGTGGCAGGGGAACAAAGCTGCCGCAGAATTCTCCTTAGAGTTCCGGACCATTGCTGCCAGGGTCCAGTGGTCCGATGACTGTCTAAAGATCCTCTAGGGAAGAGCTCTAAACCCAGAACTGAGGGACGAGATGGCTGCACGCGATGGGGCTTGTTCATTTGACGAGTATGTCCGACTCTCTGTAACCCGGGACAACACAGTTAGAGAGCGGAGCTGGCGCCGGGCAAGATTGAAGATGACCCCCCACCGAGCCCCGAATACCTTGCCTCCTGCTGAACCAGTGCAACTGGGGTGTCTGCCTCTGACCTCCGCTGCCTTTGCCTGTATTGTGGGGAGCCACAGCACGTCCTCCAAAATTGTCCCATCCAGCCACCACTACCAAAGGACTCTGCACAGGTGGGAATTTCTGTTTTCCTTGACATAACCCAGAAACTAATGACTGTCCCTTATGTGTTACAGTGGGGACTCGGAAAGGAGGCTGCGTATGCCTTTCTCGATTCTGGAGCAGCAGGGAACTTCATTGACTAGGCCTTCGCCTGTTGGTTACACCTGCGAACAAAGTCATTTACCATCCAATAACCATGTTGGGAGTGCACGGACAGCCTCTCCACGCCAAACAGGTTACTCACAGCACCTACCCTGTGGAGTTGCAGGTGGGGTTGTTGCATCGCGAAACCCTTTCTCTTTTAATCCTCCCATACTTTTATGATTCCCTAATCTTCAGGGTCCCCTGGCTTCGCTTACACAATCCCGGGGATAGATTGGCAGACCGGGGATATCCGCATGGTCAGACCGATGCTTTGCCCAATGTTTGGCTCTGCCATGTAACGCAACCTCTGCTGAAAGTCCGGAACCCAAAAATCTGTCCATAGTGAGGTCAGAATATGGGGACCTGCTAAATGTATTTAGCCATACCCAGTCTTTCTGATTACCCCCTCATAGAAGGGGGTACCCCTGCCCAAGTCCCGACAGTTTGCTTTGGCCAGAGCAAAAAAAGAAGCTATGGACATGTATGTTTGCGAAGGATTGCAAAGAGGCATTATTCCACTCTCCACATCACCAATAACTTCCGGATTTTTTGTCCATCAAGAAGAAGGACGGAGGGCTTCAGTTATGTATAGATTATTGAGCAATAAATGCCATAACAGTGAAGCATTGAGAACCCCTATCACTGATCTCTGGTGCCCTTGAGCAGCTCCGATCCGCTTCTATATTCACAAAAATTGACCTCAGGAGCGCGTACAACCTTATTTGCATTTGGAAAGGGAATGAGTGAAAGACGTCCTTTGTAACCATCTCTGGTCAATAAGAATACGAAGTTATGCCTTATGGTTTAGCAAACAGCTCATCTATTTTTCAGTCATTTATGTATGAAGTGTTCAGAGATATGTTACACAGTCATGTCACAGTGTACATTGATGACATCCTCATTTATCCTAATTCCTATGAGCAGCATGTTGAACATGTACTGAAGGTGCTTCATAGATTAATAGAGAACAATTTGTACATGAAAGGAGAAAAATGTGAGTTTCATAAAACCACCCTGAAGTTCCTAGGCTCATCCAACCAGGGGTGGTGGCAATGGATGAGCAGAAGGTGACAGCAGTGTGTGACTGGCTCACGCCCCGCACCGTCAAGGAACTTCACAGGTTTTTGGGATTCTTCTACAGGAGGTTTATTCATAATTTTAGTCAGGTGGCAGCTCCTCTGACCAACCTCACCTGCGGGTCGTGCTCCCCTCTCCGCTGGACACCGGAAGCGACCATAGCCTTCGCTGAGCTTAAACTGCCATTCTGCTCGGCTCCTGTGCTTCGACGGCCAGATCCGGAAATTCCCTTTCATGTAGAAGTGGACGCGTCCGACGCCTGAGTTGGTGCGGTACTCATTCAGCGAGACAAGGTAATGGGTCGCCGCCACCCCAAAGCTTACTTTTCTAAGGAGCTAAGTCCAGCGAAGAGAAATTACAACGTGGGGAATAGAGAATTATTGTCCACTAAACTGGCTTTGGAGGAGTGGCAGCATTGGTTGGAATGGGTAGTGTACCTTGTCATGGTATTAACAGATCACAGAAACCCAATGGATTGCATATGATCGATTTGATTTGCTGCTGTTATGTTGTGCAATTGGTCCAAGAATGTAAGTATGAGTGCTGTGCTGTAAGGGCCCATATGGGCATGGCGGTGGAGGACCCCATTCTGTGTAATGGCTGCACAGAGTGTTATATTTCCCCCACGTTGCCCTGGGACATTGACTATAGCCCTGTAGCCAATGACGTTTCTTCCCCTCCTTCGTGTTCTCATCAGGTTGAACCCAGCCTCATCTACGTAAATGAACTCATGCTGGATCTCCTCTCCATCCATTCGTAAAACTACCTGAAGAACAGTGTCAGGCAAAATTGTGTAGTTCAGTGTAGATGTAGTATACATATTACAGTACAGTAAAAGATCATGAAACAGTATGCAAGATCAGACTGCTAAAGTGAATACATACCTTTGCATAATCATGCTGCAGTTGTTTTACCCTTTCAGAATTGCGCTCGAAAGGCACTTGATAAATTTGCTTCATTTGAATGTTCAGTTGAATGTTGAATGTGACAATGTTAGCTTGGAGCTGTTTGAGTGTTATAGCATTGTTGGCTAAAACCATGTTTACTATCTCCCTCTCTTGCTGTTCTGTGAAGATAGGAGGCCTTCCCCCTTGTCGTTCCTGACCCTCAATCCTATATAGACAAAAAATAGTAAACAATAGTACAGTAAATTTCACAGGACAAGGTAACAGAAGTGCTGATACTGCATTGAATACAGTACTGTAAGCAGTTACTGAAACCATGCAGATGTTTTTGATATGGTGATATTTTTACAACACCTATTTTCCAGCCCAAATGTTCTTATCACACTTGCCACTGTGTATCGGCTTAGATTTGGCTGTACTCACAGTCCAGCCTCCCTCAGCGTCAGGCTGTGGTTGACAACGTGGTCAACCAGTGTTGCGCGGAACTCATTTGTCAGATTTGGTCCTCTTTGAGCACCTTCTTGTCTTCGTCTTCCTCTTCCTCATCTTCTACCTCCAGCATGGTCTCCATTTCTTCCTCTTCTGATTCCTCTTCCTCCCTTTCTTCCTTCTTGTCCTCCTCCTCGTTGTCCTCCTCGTCATCTTACTCTTTCTCTGACTCTTTCCATTGTGCTTGAAGACCGATGAACTCACCTGCTGCTTTTTATAGTGTTTAAACACCTGATTGATGTGTCTAAATGACTGTGTAAATGACCTGATGACTGCGTTGAACCAATTGGTTGGACGGTGCGGTAATTTGACAGTCAGTGCTTTGGTATTGTAAGAAAGTGACTTCATGGTAGATTTTTGTGTGTAATGTATGTTAAGTGTGTTTAGTGTTTTGCAAATCACTGTGTATAGGGTTTTGCAACAAGTGTGATTTTCACAATGTGCTTATAGTTGTGCAAATATGGGCTGATGTTTTGCTTCTTCAGTGTAAAGGCAATTCCAGTTTGTGCAGCCGGGTGAGAGGTCGCAGTGCATCTAACCATAATGCATTGCCTCGGGTTCAGAACGTGTTCTTTTAAACCAGTGCTGTAAGCAAGTGGAACGCACCCAAGGACAGGGGAAACAAACTGAAACACGGACTTAATACAGAGGACTAATGACAACAACCAGAAGCAGCTGATCACATGGGGATCCCACACGAGATTAATAAGGGGGCGTGGCACACAGAAGGAGCAGACGATAGGGCCAGGACAGGGGTAATGTTAGGATAAGATCTTTATCGTTTTGGAAGCCATTAAGAAAATTTTTTTATCCTATTCATTTTGTGTTTAAATGCTAAAAAACACATATTTAGGTGTAATTTTGGGGGGCCGGGAACAAATTAATTTGTTTTTCATTATTTCTTATGGGAAAAATTCGATCAGAACTCAAACTTTTTAGGATTCGATCCGGAGTCCGGAACGGATTAAGTTAAGGGTACCACTGTATATAATACCTATTTTTTAACATTATTATTACTGATATTGTTGCTATTATAATTTTTGTTGTTTGATGTCCTTGTAATGAGTGTTATGTTCCTTATGGTTGTTTGTATTCCCCTACACTTAATTTTCTCCACCTACATTATTAGTATTATTATTTCTGTATACCTTTGTTTTCTTTTTTCCTTTTTTTAAAATTTATAATCATGGTACTAGGGCAGGTGAGTTCGGAGTGGCCACACTCTTTGCTCTTGAATTTGATGTCCTCTGAAGAGGGGTAGTGGTGGGCAATAAAAAAACAACACTGGAAAGCTTCAGACCGTAGAAGGCAACATGTATGGTTGTCCACACGCAATCTGAAGCTGCCATCCTGCTGTAAGCTGTCGCCTTGGTATATCGGTCCTTTTCCAGTTGAACAGAGAATCGGGACCTCAGCCTATCATCTTAAACTTCCCCGTGTCTACCAAATTTGTCCTACCTTTCATGTTTCCCTGCTTAACCCAGTGCGGTATGGATTGGTGCTTTCATCCCCTACAGCTGTATTACCGCCTCTGACCTCGGTGCTGGACGACAACCCAGTGTACCAGGTAAAGGCCCTCCTCGACTCCCGACGCCAGCAGAATGTGCTGCAATATCGTGGATTGGGAGGGATACGGTCCAGAGGAACAGTTGTGGGTACTGGCCTGTGACGTGCTGGACCCGAGCTTGATGGAGGTTTTTCATCACAATCACCCGCACAAACCTGCTCCTCGTCTTATTGGGGAGGAATCTGTCTTTCAGATTGTGAAAAACTACCATTACGATATTTTAGATAACAGGTTGACATTAGGACACCTGAATACGTGGCTCAGAAGAGTTTCAAAAATCAATAGACGTCACAAATCTGTCACAGTTACATATAACATCCACAACACACACATAGGCTTCCTAGATACAACGATTTACAAGGGGGCTGCCTTACAAAGGAATAAAACACAAAAGCATACTTCAAAGACACAGACACACACTTATTGTTCCACAAGAAGTCTCCATCCTAGGCACACCTGAGAGGTCTAGTAAAATCTCAGCTCTTTTGATTCCACAAAATCTGTAGAGAGAAAGATACTGAAGAGGCAACATTCTCCACGAGGGGTCATGAAATCTTTACTCAGAAATGCAAGGAAAACTTTCCTGAATCAAAAATAAATGAGTGAGAGGCAAATAATCCTTATAATAACAAGATACTCAGAATTAGGTCAGACTGAATTCAGAAATGAATGAAAAATTCAGCGAAAAACTGCAGGAAAGACACATATTAAACTACTGGGTCATATAAGCTAACAGCGCTACAAAACTAAATTATACTCCAAAACAACGACCTGAACGTAAAAAGAACATAAATACTAAATTAACATGCCTAATAAAATAAAAACTAACAGAAAACAGAACTGATGCCATATATGCGATACAATGTGAAAAATATGAGGTCACGAGCATTGGAAAAACATGGAATGAAATAAGAACCAGGTTAGCACAACACTAGAACATTAGAAATCAAAGACACAAATACTGAGCTGGTGGGACATACAGACTGGACCTTCTCCAGATCACAGGAATAGAATCCAAACCGAACTGGATGGAAGACCGAAGTAGAAAAGAAAAATAATGGATTACAAAAAATAAATTACATTTTTTAAACAGCTTTGAAAATACTGATAACCTGAAATGCGCCCCCTGACCCTCACCCTAAAGGCAACCACCAAACTTTAGCTCTATGCCTTAAGGCAACCCTAACTCTAAGGTTGAAAACATATAAAGCAATTGTGCATTTATTATTAAAAAAGAAAACAGCGTTCAGTATGAAGCTCTGGGTTTACGTTGAAGTTCAAACTGTGGCTCCACATTGCCATCTACTGGATACATTAAAACTCCAACAGGGTGTGCAAGTACACTATATGGACAAAAGTACTGGGACACCTGACTGTTATCCATACAGGAACTTTTATAACATCCATCCATCCATCCATTATCTTCTGCCTATCCGAGGTTAGGCCACGAGAGCAGCAGTCTCAGCAGGGAAACCCAGACATCCCTCTCCCCAGCCACTTCATCCAGCTCAAACAGCTCATGCGGCTTTCCCCGGCCAGCCAAGAGACATAGTCCCTCCAGTGTGCCCTGGGTCTTCCCCAAGGCCTCCTCCCAGTGGGACATGCCCAGAACACCTCACCCGGGAGGTGTCCAGGAGGCATCCTAAGCAGATGCCCAAGCCACCTCATCTGGCTCCTCTCAATGCGGAGGAGCAGCGGCCCTACTCTGAGTCCCTCCCGAATGACCGAGCTCCTCACCTTATCTCTAAGGGAGAGCCCAGCCACCCTGTGGAGAAAACTCATTTTGGTCGCTTGTACTTGCAATCTTGCTTTTTCAGTCACTACCTATAGCTCATGACCATAAGTAAGGGTAGGAACGTAGATCGATTGGTAAATCGAGAGCTTTGCCTTTTGGCTCACCTACTTCTTCATGATGACAGACCGACACAGCGCCCGCATCACTGCTGATGCCACACCGAACCGCCTGTCGATCTCCTGCTCCATCCCTTCCCTCACTCGTGAACCAGACCCTGAGATACTTAAACTCCTCCAACTGGGGAAGGATACCCTCCCTGACCCGGAAAGAGCACTCCACCCTTTTCCGGCTGAGGACCATGGTCTCGGATTGGAGGTGCTAATTTTCATCCCAGCCGTGACCAGCTGAAGGTCACGGTCTGTTACGGCCAACACAACCACATTACCTGCAAAAAGTAAAGACCTAACCCTGAGGTCACCAAACTAGACACCCTCAACGCCCTGGTTGCGTCTAGAAATTCTGTCCATAAAAGTTATGAACAGAATTGGTGATAAAGGGTAGCTCTGGCGGAGATCAACCCCCACCGAGAACGAGCCCGACTTACTGCTGACAATGCGGACCAAGCTCTGGCACTGGTTGTACAGGGACCGAACAACCCTTATAAGGCAGCCCGGCACCCCATACTCCCGGAGCACTCCCAACAGGACTCCCCACAGGACTCCCCGAAGGATGCGGTCGAATGCCTTCTCCAAGTCCCCAAAACACATATAAACTGGTTGGTCAAACACCCATGAAGCCTCCAGAACCGTACTGACAGTATAGAGCTGGTCCACTGTTCCACGGCCAGGACGAAAACCACACTGCTCCTCCTGAATTCAAGGTTATCTAAGACCTTACCAGGGAGACTGAGGAGTGTGATCCCCCTGTAGTTGGAACACACCCACCAGTCCCCCTTATTGAAGAGGGGGACCACCACCCTGGTCTGCCAATCCAGAGGCACTGCCCCCGATGTCCACGTGATGTCGCAGATGCGTGACAACCAAGACAGTCCTGCAACATCCAGAGCCTTGAGGAACTCCGGGGCGGATATCATCCAACCCCGGGGCCCGGCCACCGAGGAGCTTTTTAACCACCTCAGCGACCTCTGCCCCAGAGATAGGTGAGTCCACCCCCAAGTCTCCAGACTTTGCTTACTCATTAGATGGCATGTCGGTGGGATTGAGGAGGTCTTCGAAGTATTCCTTCCACTGACCAACAACGTCCTGTGCTGAGGTCAGCAGCACACCATCCCCACCATAAACAGTGTTGATGCTGCACCGCTTTCCCCTCCTCAGATGCCGGATGGTGGACCAGAATCTCCTCGAAGCCGTCCAGGAGTCGTTCTCCATGGCCTCGCCAAACTCCTCCCATACCGGAGTTTTTGCCTCAGCGACCACCGAAGCCATGTTCCGTTTGGCCCACCGGTACTCATCAGCTGCCTCTGGAGTCCTACAGGCCAAAAAGGCCCGATAGGACTCCTTCTTCAACTTGACGGCATCCCTCAGTGTCAGTGATCACCAGTGGGTTTGGGGATTGCCGCTGCGACAGGCACCGACCACCTTATGGCCACAGCTCTGGTCAGCCGCCTCCACAATAGAGGCGTGGAACATAGTCCATTCGGATTCAATGTCCCCCACCTCCCCCGGGACATGGGCGAAGTTCTGCTGGAGACAGGAGTTGAAGCTCCTCCTGACAGGGGATTTCGGCAGGTGTTCCCAGCAGTCCCTCTAGTGGCACAAATATCAGCCCGTAACCGAGTAATGTTGTAAGCAACATTACGAAGTCTGTGATACCAACACTGACAAGAGGCTTCTGTACTTCCCATAGCCTACTTTTTATTAGCTAAACAAATATCTAATTGATGCTGCAGTGCATGTTCCAGGAAAAATTATATGACAAAACTGCCGCTTAGAATAATCATTTGCTTTTCCGAGGAACTGGCTGCTTCTCAACATCGCATTCCTCCTCTGATACATGCTTGAACATACACTCACCTAAAGGATTATTAGGAACACCTGTTCAATTTCTCATTAATGCAATTATCTAATCAACCAAT
>JABFEA020000085.1:25207577-25221019 GCA_019775915.2 Cyphomyrus plagiostoma
TCAGCTCGTTCAGCCTGTTGGCATCAGCTGTCTTCACCGCACTGCCCCAGCACACAGCTGCAGAAAACACCACACTCTCTACCACAGAGTGATAGAACATAGTCAGCATTTCCCTACAGACATTGAAGGACCTGAGCCTCCTCAGTAAGTAACGCCGGCTCTGCCCTTTCCTGAACACAGTGTCAGTGTTCTTGGACCAGTCCAGTTTACTGTCATTGTGAACCCCCAAGTACCTGTAATCCTCAACCACCTCCACATCCATCCCTCTGATTGGTTACAGGGGTGGGGGGAGGATCCTGCCTCCTGAAGTCCAACCAGTCCCTTTGTCTTTGTAATGTTTAGCTGTAAATGCTTCAGCTCAAGCTGTCCACCACACTCCTGTATTCATCCTCCTGTCCATCCCTGACACAGGCCACAATGGCTGAGTCCTCAGAGGATTTCTGCAGGTGACAAGACTGGGACCTGTACCTGAAATCAGACATGTAGAGGTGAAGAGGAAGGGTGATAGGACAGTTTCCTGTGGTGCTCCCATGCTGCTCAGGATGCTATCAGAGAGGGAGCTCTTCAGTCGGACATGCTGTGGTCGATTGGTCAGATAGTCTGTAATCCAAACTACCAGTGGGACATCCACCTGCATTTCTGTGAGCTTATTCCCCATCAGTGATGGTCTGATTGTGTTAAAAGCACTGGAGAAGTCAAAAAACACGACCCTCACAGTGTTCCCAACAATGTCCAAATGAGAATAAGCCTGGTTCAGCAGGTAGATGATGGCGTCCTCCATGCCGATATGGAGCGGGTAAGCAGACTGTAGGGGGTCCAGCCAAGGCTCCACCAGCAGATGCAGATGTTTTAGGTGACGTCTTTCCAGCGCTGTTAGACCCATAGCTGGTAACTGCATTTCATACAAGTTGTATGCAATGAATAAAATTTTTATATTTTGTTGTGCCACATTCACCTGCAGCACTGACAGGGTCGGCTCCATCCATTCAAATCCTGTGGTTTCAATGCCCCCCCCCCCCAGAAGCTCCATTTTCTTCCTCACTACCACCAACTTGCTCTTCTTGTGCGTCTGTAAACTTGCCATTCTTGCTTGTTCTCTCCTGCCGCTTCTTCCTCCATATTGCATTTTCACTTTTCCAGGGGAGACTCAGAAAAAAAATCTACTGGGTGATCCCACCATTTTAACCAATTGTTTGGGACCAAGCAGTAAAGTCACAAGGACACAGAGGAAATAAAGAAACTGGAGTCTATTACCCAAATGAATACAGGCAAATAATATGAATCGTAATGGAGAACTAGTTAGTAAGAAGAGGGCAACAAAACATAACATAAACTAATGAACAAAGAAAAATAACTCAGACGAGCAAACCTCAAACTGTCCTCCGCCAATACAGACACGAGGGAACACAAATAGCGACCCGGTTGAGTCATAATACACACAGAGGTGGTACATATATGAACATGACTATTAACATTAACCCACAAAAGGACTAACTATAATAAAGTTTCCCCTCACTTGGCAACCATTTTGGGCTCTTCCAGTCAGCAGAGATTTCAGCTGCTCATTGCCGTCAGCCACGCAGGACATGACCTCCCCAACCACCAGGTAACTCAACAGAAAACAAGAATTAATCACGATAGTGTGCACTCCATGGCAGACAATATAAAGATAACATAAATAAACTCTTAACCAAATGAATCAAACCAACCGAGACGTGTTGAAACAGTATGACGTAATGAAGGCCCATTTGGCACTGTCACGCGACCCTCATTTTTATATGGGCGTCAGAACAAGATTCCGATACAGGCATATAGCAAAGGTTTTTTTTACTTATTTTTTATTTGATAACAGGTTATACAAGTTACATTTTAAATTCAGTTCTTTACCATTTCAAAACATAAACTGGGTAATTTATTAGCATATACAAGGAAAACAAGATTAATAGAGAGCAAAAGAAGACCATTAAAAGAGCAAGAGAAACAATCACAGAAATAAAATACCTATTAAAAGGAGACGGATAAAGGGGGGGGGGTTAAATATCCTATTGTTATAGTATGGCAGTTCCATCTGATATATCTACTTTACTTTCTCAGCCCATAAACTGTATGTAGGTGGGACAGATTGTAGCCATTTAATTGTTATGCATTCAGTTGCTGCTGTTAGTGGCACATTCAGCAGACATTTGTCTGCTCTTCCGTCAATGTCCCTCCCAGTATTGCCACCCTTAGGTCTCTCATGACGTTTTTATGCAATATCTTTCCAAGGGCCTCAAACACATCGTCCTAGAACTTCTGCACTTTAGGACAAGCCCAAAACACATGTGTATAGTTTGCCGTTTGTGTATCACAATGTCTCCAACATCCATTTTCATTTGTTAGGCCCGTCTTGGCCATAATTTCTGGGGTATGAAAGAATCTCATAATTATCTTCCATTTACACTCTCTCCAAATATTGAGTTAGTAACTAAATGTGCTTCTGTACATATTTCTTCCCATATGTCCTGAGGTATATCTGCATTCATTTCAGATTCCCATTTCTCTTCCGCCTTTGTTGTATTGGTCTGATTCATGTCCAAAAATATAACTTTACTTGCCTCGCTCCTTGTTTGGAGTTTTATTAAGAGCTCTTGGACCGGGTTGGGTAGGGTTCAAGACTTTATTCCCCTATCCTATGTTTCATTAGGAAGTCCCTCAATTGAAAATCTCTAAAAAAAATCTGTTTTGAATTTTGAATTCCACTTTTAACTGGTCAAATGATTTAAGGCATCCGTCCGTGTGGAGCTAATACACATTAGATAGTCCATGTTCTGACCACCTTCTAAAGCCTGCATATGTATGAGATGGTATGAAGTCTTGAATATATCCTATATTAGTTAGTGCTGAAATTGCTTTGGCAGAACAAATGATGATTTTACTTTCCGCCAGACTTTTAGCATAGTACAAGTCCATTCACTCACTGGGATTTTTTGTGGGGAAATATCACAAAACGGCAGAGTCTGTAAGGGGGTTAGACGTACACTTTTTTCAAAAACGTGAGGACCTGGTACTTTTTGGTGAGACTGAGGTCTACATGTTGGCAAAACTCCTTGGGGAGCCAAGCAGAGAAACAGTGGAAAAGTTCAAATTACAAGGAACACTGGAGGGAGAGACTCTGAAGAGTTCTTATTATTGTGAGCAAGACTTACTTGGCCACCTCAGCTGAATGTGAGAGGAGATTTTCGGTAGTAAATGATACAGACAGAAAAACACGCAACAAGCTCGGTGCCAATAGTCTATCCTCTCTTCTTTTTGTGGACATTAATGGCCCCCCTTTGGAGATCTTTAAACCTACTCCATTTGTGATGTACTGGATGAAGGTTAGGACGTCTTTCAAAATCATGGGTGCCACGGAGGAAAGGAAAAGAGAGTCAATCTGTACCTCTGTGGACAATATTTTAAGGTAACACTGCATCGCAGCCTAGATGAAAATCTTACAGTTTAAGCTGTAATAAATAAAACAAATAATACAAGAAATAAATAACCTCTAACTAAATTCTGATCTGTCTGTCCCAAAACCTGGTCTGGGTAAACTCTGACTGCACCTCAAGATTGGTTATGAGAATGGTTCTGGGGACGAGTGATTGATTTCTCATTTCCAAGTGCATAACCAGCATGAAATTAATAGAAGCATTAAAGTCTATTGAAAAGAGACAGAAAACAGAAAACACTTTCATGTAAATTATGGTTTTAATTGCACTTGTTTACTCAACTTAATTTGCTTAATTGGGCTTGGACAGTAGGTTGTTTATGAGAAGTACAAATGTATGATGTATGAGTGATTGGCACAACTGGGCTCCCCGTAAGAGCTGATTTTTTTGTAAAACAGAGGTATGACTGCTGGAAGAAGCAGTATGTTCCTCTAGGAAAAAAATCCTCCACTTAAGCAGTATTTCCCTCTAGGTGCACATTATTGTCCTGAAAATAAAGGCAGGTTATACCATGATTTTTGTACTGTTCCTGTAGTTCTATGACGGGGACAATTGTGCACTCCCATGAAACGCTGACTTGAAAGAAGTTTTTTTGCATAAATTAGACCTGAGCTGAACACATACACCCCATTATTTAATTTTTGTATCTGTTTGAAATCTCTCATTTGTACACAAAAAATACTATGCTGTTAATATTCAGCTTGTTCTGACAATAACACTGGTCATCTGATTCTTGTACTCTTCCTGTAGTTCTGTGGTAATATGTCCCTGCACAGTTAAACCTGTTGAAGTTCACTGCCTTTTGCGAGTTTTTTATTAAACAGTGTAACCACAGTAATAACCACAATAAAAGGAGGACAGCTCAGGCATCACAAATCTCATAGTAATTGTGTTTGAATTACTGACACTATTGCACAACCTAAAGTGGAAAATTGGTTTCTGTTGGATTTATTAGATTTCTCAATCTTTCCACTGCCAAACCCCACAGATTACAAATGTGATCTGAGAAATAGGGAGTTGGGTCCTGACTCATTACCAGGTTTTCAAAATGGACAATTTTAAATAAAGTAGGCTATAGGCTGTTTGTAAATGTATAGGCATTTATCTCCCTGCTAATATTTCATGAGGAGACAGATGCGTCACCCTGTGCATCTCCATCTGATACGCCATCAAGGCTAAAGGCAGTGCATCCACCCAGTTCAAAATTTTCCACCCAAAATTTTCCATCCACCCATTGGCAAAATTTTCGAGGTGGCACAGATCTTATTCAGCTTCTGCTTAAGTGTGCCATCCACTCTCTCCATCATGCCCTGCGACTGAGGGTGATACACACAGCCCAACCTTTGTTTTATTCCCAGCTGTTGAACCACTAACTTAGTGACTCTCCCCACAAAGGCAGATCCATTATCAGAGCTTATCTCAGTTGGTATCGCAAACCTCGGAATCACCTCCCTGATCAGGAATTTCACCACTGTCATCGCCCCCATGGTGGAAGGTATTACCTCCACCCATCTGCTGAATCTGTCCACAATCACAAGCATATGTCGCTTTCCATATGCTGTTTTCCCCATGTCCACATAGTCCATCACTACGTGTCTAAAAGGTCCCTCAGGCACTGGAATGTGGCCTATTGGGGCCATGATTGCTTTGAGTAAATTGTTTTTAATGCACATCTCACATTCTGACAACCTTGCATCCACCATTGCTTGCAGCTGTGGTGCCCAGAAACCTTGTCGCTTCATTTTCCGTAACACCTTGTGCAATGGTCAAGACTGCGCATCCGTTATCAAAATGTTCACCAGAGACAGAGGTGCAGCCAAAAGTCCCTCATGGTTGCGATACAGACCATCAGCGTCCTTAGAGGCCCCCCTTTGCGGCCACACCGAGGGCTTGTATGGGCCCACACGCTCCTGCAGGGCCACCACGTCAGAAACAGTAAGGTCTGGCTGCACAGTCACCATCGGCAAAAGACGGGCAGTCTTGGCCTGCGGCCGCATTGCCACGAATAACAGACTCACGACCTTTGCGGTGGGCCTGACACTTAATAGCCAAACGCTTAGGTCGCATCATCGCGTGTAGCAACTCCAAAATCTGATTATGATGCTCAATGGGGGAGCCGTCACTTTTGTGAAACCCTCTCTGCTTTCAGACTGCTCCAAACCAATGGCATACACCATGCGCGTATGCAGAGTCTGTGTAGATTGTAACCGTCTTATGCTGCCCTTGCCAGCATGCTGCAGCCAAGGCCTTTAGCTCTGCCAACTGAGCTGAGCACGGCTGTGCCGCCGGCTTCGAAACGAGGGTGTAAAAATCATCACCCTGAGCCTGAACTACAGCAAACCCAGCCTTCAAAGCATCTCCATCTCTCCAGCACGAGCCATCCACAAACAAAACCATCTCACTATTGTCAGTGGGAGAGCTCTCCAAGTCTGCTCTCAGCTTATTACAAACCAAAGACCCTGCCACACACTCATGTGGCCGCCCCTCGTCCTCCAGGGGAATGCTGTCAGCAGGGTTCACTGTAGTGCAGCGCTTTATGGTCACATCCGGGTAAGTGAGAAATGCAAAGTACGCTGACTGCTGTGCCGGGGTCAACACAAGCTTGCCTTTGTCAATAAGGTCCACCACCTTATGTAAAGTGCAAATTGTCACTGGATAACCCATTGTGATGACAGTGGCCTTTTCATAAGCTAAATATGCAGCCACCACACCCTGGAAACGTGGTGTGTATCCCTGAGCCACATTGTCCAGCTTCATGCTGTAGTATGCCAGTGGCTGCTTCCGTCTGCCAGGACAGAGGTCCTGTGTCAGCAGGGCTGTCCCAAAACCATCCTTCCTGTTCCCAACATACAAATAAAATGGCTTATTGTAATCTGGGAGGCCCAGAGCAGGTGTGCTCTGTAGCTCCTGCTTGATGGATTCAAATGCTACTGAGGCCTCATTTGTCCAAATTAAGGAGCCCATCAAATTAGTGTGACCCTCCTCCTTCATCAGTGCCTATAGTGCTGCCACCTTCACAGCATAGTCCTCAATCCAGTCCATGCTGAAGCCTGTCATCCCTAGAAAGGTCAGCATTTGTGACACAGTGATGGGTTTCGGAGCCTTAGTGATCCCCTCTAGCTGCTCTGTTGCTATAGCCTTCATCCCATGGCTGATCTCAGGTCCCAAGTACGTAACCTGCTCTTGGCAGTACAGCAGCTTGACCTTGGACACCTTATGCCCCCCTTTCGGCAAGACCTTCAGCTACTGCACTGAGTCTCGGTGGCAGTCTGCCAGTGTATCAGCACACAGCAATAGATAGATAGATAGATAGATAGATGCACACGCACACACACACACACACACACACACACACACACACACATATATAAATTATTTATCCCCAAAGGTATCCAGTACCTCCTTTAAGAAAAACAAACAAAAAAATACAGTTAAACAGTTATAATAGAAAAACAACAGAGGGTGGAATGGGAGAATGAGGTCCGAGAGCACAAAGGACCTCCTAAACCGCTCAGTTCTGCAGCGCAGTGAGAGGAGCCGTCTACCACTGCTGCCCCTCTGCCCAACCATGAGGCTGTGGAGAGGGTGTCCACTGTAGTCCATTATATATTTTAATCTGTTCAATGTGGCCCTTTGTATCACTGTTCAAAGTGAGTCCAGCCTCTTGCCCAGCAATGATCCGGCTTTTTTCACCAGCTTATCCAGCCTCTTGGTGTTTTTATCTGTCAGGCTGCCCCCCGCCCCCCCAACATATAGCAGCATAAAAAGGAGACTGGCTACCATTTAGTTATAAAACACGTGCAACATGACATCACACATGTCAAAGGACCTCAGCTTCTGCAGAAAGAAGAGGCAGCTCTGCCCCTTCTTGTAAAGAGAATCTCTATTTAGGGACCATTCTAGTTTATTGTCCACTATGACCCCCAGATATTTGTAGGAGGTGTCCGACAGCCAGTATAGAAACTGGCTGATGGGGTGACTTAGATCTTCTATAGTCCACCACCATCTCCTTGGTTTTGGTGATGTGAAGATGGAGGCAGCTTTTACTGCACCAATTCCTGAAGGCCTCCACAAGGTCCCTGTGTTCTTGCTCCTGTCCACTTTTCATACACGTCACAATAGCTGCATCATAAGAGTATTGCTGCATGTGGCAGGATTTTGTGCTGTATCTAAAATCTGCAGTGCAGAGTGAGAACAGGAATGATGCTAAAACTGTCCCTTGAGGGGCCCCAGTGCTGCACCTCACTGCCCCAGAGACACAGTTTCCCAGCCTGACAAACTGAGGTCGGTCTGTCAGGTGATTTGTCAGGTATTCTGCTACCCAAGATGTCAGAGAGGGGTTCACACCCATCCCCTCCAACTTGTCTCTCAACATGAGGGCCTGGATTGTATTAAAAGCACTTGAGAAGTCAAAGAAAAGGATTCTCACATAACATCCTGGCTCCTCCAGGTATGTGTGTGTCCTGTGCAGCATGTAAAGGACTGCATCCTCTACACCGATGTGCTCCTGGTAGGAAATCTGGAGGGGGTCCAGTGCATGAGCGACCTCTTCTCTCATAAGGTAAAGGACCAGACGCTCCAGGGTCTTCATAATATAAGATGTTAAGGCCACTGGGCGATAGTCATCCACATACTGTATCACTGTACTTTTTATATTCAGTCCATCTAAACTGCCCTAAGCACCTGGTTAAACACATTCAGTGAGTGCTTAACACAACCAGTCTGATCCAGCAGACCTTTAAAATCCCCACAACTTTTAATGCTTAGGCTCACTCTGGCCTTATTACTTTAACAATATTTTTTGATTGCAACATAACAAAACTTTTGCTTAAAACAATTCCTTTGCAACTTAACAATATCTTTGCATCACGGCATAACAAAGCTTTTCCCCACAACTTAAAACACGGGCCACTCCGTTAGGGCAACTCAACCTTTACTTTATCAAAACAAGGAGACCCCCGTCTCTTAGGGCGATGTCTCTGACTCACACTGATCTAAGAACCTGCAGCACAAACAGTGTCCCTCTCTCGCAGTGTTACCGTTAAATCATTATTAACACCTTCAAGGCCTCTACGCCTCGAAGCAGTGTCCCAAACCCTCAGATTAAACTGTCCCCTCTTTCAGGGTGCTTTTCTCTGGGGCCATATCCACACGTAACCCTTCATTTAGGGATTTCTCTCACACCACACACACACTGGGCCCACTGAATAGTACACAAGCGGCTCTCTTAACTTTAGTTCTTTTAGTAGGTGAGTGACCTTACCTGGAGGCCCTGCTTGGCGGCCTATATCCCCCGAGACACCCCCGTCTCCGTCTCACTATTTTATTTTCCTATTCTTTTAAACAATAATAAAAAACCTTTCCTTACCTATTTTAGGGTGCACCTCTTTAATGCAGACACTTACAAGTGTGTCCAATACTGTTTTACATCAATATTTACACATTATTCTTATCACTTAACAATATCCCATCACTTAAGCATCATGATTTCTTCAACCATTCACCATCATTATTTTCTCCCTTAATCCACACCCCTATATGACAAGTTTGTCAATCATGTCTTTTACTGTTTGGTCCTTCGCCTGAACATAATTATCTCTGCTTGGTTTTTAAAAAATGGTCAGCCGTGAACTCCTTGTGAACTCAGGCGAATCCCTTCCTTCAGTAACAAACCTTGGCAGCTTCAGCCTGTTGCACATTGTCTAATTAGAGGGAAGCAGAGGGAAGGGGACACCATGCTCCATGAGCTTGCTCACTCAGCAAACGTCGAAACCGCAAAACAGAGGCACACAGTAACCTATATACCCCCAATGTGACAAGCTGGGTGTGCTTAATGACGGACAATGCCTTTGCTCGTGCTGCCTTAAGCAGCTGTACAACCACACAGCCAAGTGGAAACTGAACTTCCCGGTACCACATAAACATCAGCAAAATGAATGTTGAACTAATTCTCCCATGCTCTTCATATGAAAAGCGATCTGCCACATATAGTTCACCATTTCAGTTCTGAAATTTGTCTTCTTGCTTCTTGTATTTTGATCATTTAACCTGACGTGTGCTACTAATGTGATTACATTTTTTTATGTTAACTCTACAGATGTTTTTTTGCTTGTCTCCTGTCTACTTTTACATGGTTGTTATATGTGCTGATTTAATCTAATCATGTTAATTATGTTCATTTACATTAAAGTGTATTTATTTAATTGTATTATATGATTTGTGTTACCCAGTTACCTCAGTTACGCTTTGACCAGCGCTGAACCAAGATACTAAATGGGTTGAATTGGAAGCCTTTATTGCCAGGTTATGGGTAGCAAATAAAATATATACATAAATAAATAAAATGTACATGTAGTGGGAGGGGAAAAGCCCCCCCACTCAGCGGGATTATATTTCATTACATTTTAATCTGAAACAAATACAGTGGCACCTCGGTTCTCAAACTCACTAGAACTCGAATTTCTTGAAAGTCCAAGAAACCAGCTTGACCTAGAACTCGATCTGAATATCAGAAGTCAAACCGTGAATGCTGACCTAATACAAATTGTACGCGCCAGGAAATGAGTCAAACAGCAGTTCTCTGAGCAGAAACAAAAGGTAACACTTGTCAGCCTCGCATTTGTTGTAGTAGCAGCGCTTGTTGGTGATAATGTTATTTTATTGAAAATATTGTATCAGGTAATACACTGTACTTTATATCATTTTGTTAGCGATAAACCAAATAAAGCAGTTACACTAAGTTATGTGTAGTAATACAGCATTTATGTAATTTATTTAAACTTTATTTTACCAGGTAAATTAACTGAAAACCAGTTCTCGCTGCTTTACGTGATATTAGGGAGAAATAGCAGATTACGCTTCGGAACTCCCTGGGATAAAAACATCATGCGTGCAACTAAACTCTTCAGCCAATAAGGGCAAAGGTGTGTCGTCACGGAGGCGGTTCCAGTTTGTGCAGCCAGGTGAGAGGTTGCAATGCATCTAACCGTAATGCGTTGCGTCAGGATCAGAATGTGTTTCTTTAAGCCAGCGTTGTAAGCAAGTCGAACGCACCCAATGACCGGACTGGGGAAACAAACTGAAACACGAACTTAATACAGAGGACTAATGACAACAACCAGAAACAGCTGATCACTTGCGGATCCCACAAGAAGTCAACGAGGGGGCGTGGCACATAGAAGGAGCAGACGATCGGGGCAGGACAGCGGCAATGTTAGGATAAGATCTTTATCGTTTTGGAAGCCATTAAGAAAAAAAAATGCTCTTCTTGTTTTATCCTGTTCATTTTATGTTTAAATGCTAAAGAAAAAAAAAAAAACATATTTAGGTGTAATTTGGGGGGCTGGGAACCAACTAATTGGTTTTCCATTATTTCTTATGGGAAAAATTCGATCAGAACTCAAACTTTTTAGGATTCGATTCAGAGTCCAGAATGGATCAAGTTCGAGAACCGAGGTACCACTATATATCTCTTTTGTTGGAGCATGTAACTTACAACCATTAATGTCATTTTAATTTCACTATTTTACACTGACTGTATTTGAAGTTTATACATTTGGCAACTTCTCATATATGAATGAAGCTGATTTTAGTTGCATTATTTTAAATTAGTTTTTATATTAATATTAAGTATCAAAGCATCTCCCTCCATGTCTGTATAATCTCTTCAGAGGTGACAGTAGACATAACAGCAACCTCTGGCCACGTTGATTGTGTGTCTACAGCCACCAGTACCTTGGCCCCTTCGACTGGTCCTATGAAATATAAATGGATGCTTTGCCAAGGACATGCAGGCCAATCCCAGGGGTGCAGTGAAGCCAGGCTTAAAGGTTCTGCTCAAAGAACTGCGGCGTGAATTCCATGGCTGTCGTCCGTAAATTCCATGGCTGTCATATCTGTTGGATAATTTTAAACAAGACATCTGCTGGTCTATTTTCCCACCAAAGAGTCCGATCAATGGTAAGAATTCAGTCTCCACCCGAACTTTATATTTTGGATCCAGATGCTGCGTGTTTTCCAGCTGGCCAGTACAGGTCAGTATAGGTCAGTCAGACAAAAGGGGATTCCGATACTGCCCAGTGCTTATTTCTCAACTTGTGGATATTTAATTTCTGCTTTTCTCAGCATTCTTGAAGCAAAAGCTATTGGTTTCTCTTCTTATGATGTTGCTGGATACCATGGCTGCCAGTTCACATGGGGAGTCACCACAGGCGAGCTGGAGTGGCAAAGATCGGTCATAATGTGCCGACACCCTTTAACTCATAAGTACCATTTTTGCCCACTAAGATGCAGCCTCACGCTCATTTAACCACGACCACGATTTGCTCTCCTTCAGTTGCTCATGCAGAGGCTTTTGCAGTCTATCCATCCATCCATTTTCTGAAACCGATTATCCTATTCAGGGTCATGGGGGGTTCAGAGCCTATGGGCACAAAGCGGAGAACAACCCACGATGTGGTGCCAACCCATTGCAGGCTTTAGCAGCTGCTAAACTTTCCCATAGTAGTTCAGAAGACTAAGAATAGACCTCAGCTGGCTCATATTTATGGGGGCCAGAACCTTTGCAGACCTGTAGGAATTACATTTGTTCTGCTGCATTCATAACTCACACGCCTCAAGTCTCCTGAGAGTCAGGTGATAGTCAGACAGATTCAGAAGACTTTTTTTCAGGAGATCTTTTTTATTATCTTTACCAGTCAAAAGGATGTCATCCAGGTATGTCTCCACCCCAGAGAAACCACTCAAGATGTTATCCATGACTTTTTTGAACAATGCAAGGGCCACAAGTAACACCAAATGGAGGGTATCGATGTGTGTAAAGCCCTCTGTGGGTGCTGATGGTGAGAAGTTCTTATGACTCTTCCTCTACATCCTTCTGCAGAAAGGCCTGGCTGAGATCAGTTTTGCTAAACATCTTTCCACCATCCAATCAGAAACCAGCTCCTCAATAACAGGAAGTAGGTGCTATTCCTCAGTTAGTACAGGGTTTGAAGTCATATTAAGGGCCCCTCACAAGCAAGCTGACCCATTTTTTTTATAATCCAGTATTACGGGTCCCAAGAATGGCATCACAATAATAAAGTTAAGGACCTGTAAGCAGGTGAGTAAAACAACAGGATGACACAGGCCTCTGACTTTCTGTTCTTCATCCAAAGTGCGTTTGAGGGCAGAGCGGGCTTCACCCCTTATGCTACCCGGAAGCTGTAGTAGTAGCAGGTTTGGATGTGTAATGTGCGCATGCGCCGGGAGAGAGAGTAGAGTTTGGACCAGTTCAGTAAAGTTGCACGAACGAGCACGTTGTGTCCTGTCCCTTCCTTTCTAATGCCACAACATGGTGCCAGAACTGGACGTACCTCAATTTCCAAGTGAGGACAGTCACCAACACTGGTTCGGTGAGAGGTTGTGAGCACCTTTGGAAAAAAGGTCTCGGAGTGCAGCGCGTCGGCTCCGGGCGGTGGCAGGACTCAGACACGGAGTGTGAGTGAGCCCCGGGAAGAAAAAAAAAAAAAAACACGGGAAGAGAGAAAATTCAACAGTAATCATCACCAAGGTATTTAACATGGATACTCTGTTCTCAACAAGCCCGCCTGAACATTTCGACTTCAGCGATTTTGGCAGCTGGCCAAATTGGATTAGAAGATTCGAGAGATTTCGCGTAGCAGCGGGAATCCATGAAAAAAGTCAGAATTATATCAAGTTAACTCGCTTATCTACACGATGGGAGATAAAGCGGACGATATCATACGGCTTTGTCTGAAGCTGACAGGAAAGCATATGACAAAGTTAAAGAAGCGTTCAAGAAACACTTTGTTTGCAAGCACAATGTTATCTATGAGAGGGCTACATTTAACAAGAGGAGTCAAGAACCGGGAGAGTCTGCTGAAATGTTCATTACTGCAGTTCATAAACTAGCAGAAAATTGCCAGTATGGAGTCCTTCAAGAGGAAATGATAAGAGATAGACTGGTAGTTGGAA
>JABFEA020000087.1:11213-22954 GCA_019775915.2 Cyphomyrus plagiostoma
GATTTGTCCTGTTTGTATTTAAGTCTGCGCCAGCGTCTGTTCCGGCAGACGCGGCATAAATGTTGTTCTTGTCCGTGTAGAGCAATAAAACCCTTGGTTTGTTTTCACCCGCTTACCTGATAGTATCTATGTCCGCCCTGCACGCTCTCCCGGACCATAACAGGTACCTGCCAGGAATTGCAGCCCCTTTGAACTTTGCAGAAAAATGGACATCCAGTTTAAAATTTAGGTTCCCCTGAATCATGATGTTTTATGAAGTCACCTACAGTTAGACAGATAAAGAGGGCTCCTATGTCAGGATTCCTTTTTCAAATAATGTAAATATCAGTTGCTAAACTTGTCTTGTTTTGGTACCAAGTTTGTGTCATGTTTGCAGTTAAAATTAGTTTCAACGCCAATGATCTTGAATGCCAAAAAAACTAATGTTGCCTAATGGCAAAACACGTAAAGCACTGTACCGACAGATTATGAACCAGACCTTGCTGTCAAGTGGACGTCAAATTGGATATAATGTAGAAACTTAATGTTCTAGTTGTAATTATTCATTTCAACATTTAAGTTTTCCTATAGATATAAGATTCAATAGACAAATTATTGTGAAGGCGTAGAAACTTTACAATTAACAGTTCCAACAATGACTATAAACTAAAGGTTTGACATCAAAAACAAACAAGTAAGGCCATATTAAAATAAAAGCATTAAGCAAATAAGAAATTAGTCACCTTGTCAAATAAAATATTCCTACACAAAACTAAAACTGACAATTCCTTATGTGCATGCTAGACAAATATAGTCATCAATAGGAGGATGCTGCACACAGTCATGGTGGTATCATCTGCTGCAAACATCACCGTAGATCTAAAAGGAAGGGAGAGTCTTTCCATTAAAGTATAGTTAACACTTCACATTAAGTATTCAAAGCAATTAATGTAAACACAACAGGGAAGAGTTGCCTAAACATAATAGCAGTTGTCCTAAAACATCAGTATATAGAAAAAATAGATGAGAAGAATAAGGGTGACAGGCTGTTGATATAACTGCTGAACTTAATGGCTGTAAACATATTGCAAACATTTGCAAGCACAGTGAGATGCTTTAAATGCCCAGATCCACTCAGTATTGTTTAAAAAGGCAGCCACCAGCTTGCTAAATGTATACACCATTACACAAAATAGAAGAAGAAATTTGCTAATAATAATGACAAACATTAGACAGGCATGTCAAGTTAGTGTTCTGTTCCTAGAGCTAAAATCAGCAGCTACTATGACCCCTGAATACTTAATTCACTCCCATGAAAAGAAAAGCAATGCCCTTTGTTTTACTACATTACTATTACAGAAATTAATCTTAAATACAAGTAAGTTTATCACTAATGTATTTCAATATTGTAGAAATTGCTCAGTTTGCCAGACTCCTTCAACCCACAAAAATGGCAGAGGTTGGCAGAGACTGTCTGTGAAGATAGCGAACACTTAAATTTAGCAAATACGTCAATAACATATAAAAAACAAATTTGGTGTAGTGTTAAACGTCCTGTACATAATATGTACAGGGTTTTATACTGTCCTTTCAATATGGAACACATTTCAGAAAAGGTCTTACTGATCATGTACCAGATTCTCGGACGAGAGTCACAGCGACATCCAGCTTCAGCTTCTCAAGTGCCTTTTGGTCTGTGTCAGTATTAATATCCTCCCCCTGCAAAATGCTCTCAGCAAACTGAAAAAAATTATTAAAATTAGACTTTCAGGACAAGATCTAGTGTTTTATTACACAGCAGCTGACTTAGAACTGGTGCGGACCAGGGGAATCCGACTGTTTAATTAAAACAAAGCATCGCGAGGGCCCGCGGCGGGTGTTGACGCGATGTGATTTCTGCCTAGTGCTTTGAATGTCAGAGTGAAGAAATTCAATGAAGCGCAGGTAAACGGTGGGAGTAACTATGAGGCGGGAGTAACTATGACTCTCTTGCGTGCTTCTCCCTTGGACAAGGAGACCGATTCATGGAGTTGGCCCTACCTCACCCATGGTTTCCGCTGGAAACGGCTGAGTCTGCAATGACTCAGGCTGGCTAAGAGGGCCGTATGCACGCTTATACCATCGTTCCTACCAGGGTGGTGGTCTGACACCATGGGGTCTCTTAAGACCAAACAAATATGAATAGAAACCAAGAGAACGCATGCTGGATGGCACGAGGCCCGGTTAAACAACGTGCTATGGGCAGACCTCTGGAGGTCGGGTCTTCGCCCATTAGGATTTGACCTCACAAGGACATGGCAAGAGTGTGGTTCGTGTCTGTGGGAACACAGATCGAGCATGATGATGCCTCATGTAAGACATCGGAATCCACACTGACCGGACACGACGAACCAAATGTATTGGTTTCAGGGCCAATCACCTTCTGGAACAGTTCCGTCAAGGAACTGGGGATGGCTGAAACTGGAATTGATGGTGATGAGTCCTACTTGGACTGGCTACAACTTGGTGAGTCTGTAGAGGACTTGCAGAGCGACTCGGATCTGACGGATGACGCCCTTGTCTCGGAGCTGGAAGAGGACAGCTACAGTCTAGAGCACTCTCTCCTAGTAGAGCCGGCGCTAGAGAGTGCGAACACCGCGGAGGGCTAAGTTGTGATGATCACCCTGCCGAATGTCAGGATTTGTTGCGAAGTATGTGGGGAGGTGCCAGGAGGCCCGGTTAAAGCACAGGACCACTTTGTGAAAGTTCACAGAGAGGTTTCCTTGCTTTTTCGCTGCGAGAAGTGTGACATATCGGACCAGAACCCTAGGTCAATATTGAGTCATTCCACAAAGTGCAAGGGAATGGCCTCCCAGGTCCCACTGGCTGGGGATCATGGGTGCGACCTATGTGGTAAGGTCTTCGGAACCATCAGCGGTCTGTCACAACACAAGAGACACCTGCACCCCACAGAACGCAATGAAGAGCGGATTGCGGCAGCATCACAACCGAGCAAGGCAAAGGGCAGAAAGCTCCAGATCTGGTCCCAGCAGGAAATCGAGAGACTCACTCAGCTTGAGGCCATCCATGTGGAACAAAGGAATATCAACAAGCGTATTGCCGAGGAGCTTGGCAATAAAAGTCATATCCAGGTTGCAGACAAAAGGAGGCAACTGCAGGTGCCGGCTATTTCCCTTCCCACCTCGCAGGTTGAGGATGTGGATCTTCTTGCCTTTCTGGACACTGCACCTGAGATCCTCGGTACCATCTCAGGCGGCAGCCACCCTTAAGCACATGGCTGCTGGACTTTGCGAGGGAGCTCAGGAGGAAGGATTGCTACTAGCGATCCTAAAAGAATGGTTGGATGGCAAGACGCCTGCTGATGAGAGTTGAGGAAGTGATCGCATGGTTACTGTCCTCAGCAGGCAGCCGAAGTGACAGGCGGACACTCTGTGTGAGGGGGAAGAGAAACCTGGAATGTGGAACCCTAGCCTATTATCCATGGATGAGGAAGCGAGCGACCAACAGGGCAAAGTACGGGAAATACCAGTGCCTGTTTTCTAAGGACAAGGCAAGGTTGGCAGCTCTATTCCTCGATGGCTCCGAGAGATCTAGATGCCGGATCCCATTGTCGGAGGTACATAGGAGGTACCAAGAGAAATGGGAATCCTGTACACGGTATAGTGGCTTGGGGACATTCGTTCTGGGTGGACAGGCCAACAACAGAGTGTTCCATAGTCTGATCACGACGGCAGAGATCTGGGATAACCTGAAGGCTATGAATCACGCCTCAGCCTCAGGCCCAGATCGGATTAACTGGAAGGGCGTGAAGGAGTTAGTTGAGAGTTCCAAGGCAATGGAGCTATTCAACACATAGTGGGTCACGGGCAAAATACCCGTGGCTGTGAAGCGATGCCAGTCGATACTACTGCCTAAGGCCTTTTGGAAATTGGTAACTGGAGGCCAATTACCATTGGTTCGATGATCTTGAGACTCTTTTCTAGGATCTTGACAAGGCGACTGGCCGTGGCATGTCCCTTGCATCCTAGACAGAGAGGATTCATCCAGTCCCCGGGTTGCTCTGAGAATCTCATGGTTCTCAAGAACATCATTGAGCAAGCAAACAGGGAACGGAAACAGCTTGCGGTAGCATTCATCGACGTTGTGAAGGCCTTCGACTCGGTCTCACACGACCACATTGTGGAGGTGTCGAGACGTCGAGGGCTGGATGACCATGTGATCGGAGTCATCCAGGACTCCTACAGGGCTTGCCACACTTCGCTGGAGGTGGAAGGTGCTGGGACCCCAGACATCGCTATCAAGACTGGGGTCAAGCAGGGTGACCCCATGTCTCCATTGCTTTTAAACTTGGCAATCGACCCACTGATTACGACCTTAGAAAGCCACAGTTGTGGCTTTCATTCAGAAGGCGGGAAACTTGCAGCCCTTGCATTTGCTGATGATCTAGTACTGTTGAGCGACGGTTGGGATGGTATGAATACCAACCTGCCGATCTTGGAGAAGTTCTGCAGCCTGACAGGCCTGACGGCACAGGCCAGGAAATGTCATGCGTTCCTGCTGAGTCCAACTCACGACTCCTATACAGTAAACAACTACCAGCCGTGGCAGATCGGGGGGGCCGACATGCACATGGTTGGTCCTGAGGAGTCGGAGAAATACCTCGGAGTTCAGGTCGGTCCCTGGCGAGGTATCTCGAAGCTTGACATGGAACGTCAGTTGCAGAGCTGGATCCAAAGAATCGACGAGGCACCACTGAAGCCCTCCCAAAAGATGGTGATCCTCAATGAGTATGCCCTACCAAGGCTCATGTTCAGTGCTGATCACACAAATGAAACATCTGCGAGGCTTGCCAGACTCGACGGACTGGTCAAGCGGGCTGTCAAACTTGGCTACAGCTTCCCCAGTCGATGTGTGACGGACTGCTGTACTCCTAGAGACGAGATGGCGAATTGGGTATCCAGAAGTTGGCAGACTCCGTCCCATCCATACAAGTGCGGCGAATTCAGAGGGTCGCCCAGTCCAGGGACGCTACCATCGCACGGCTGATGAATTCGCCGAGTGTCCAAAAGGAGCTCGACAGGGCTTGGACACGAGCGGGTGGTGCGCCGGGTTCCGCACCCGCACTGTCTGAGATTCCCAATATAACATCTGTCGAAGCGGATACCATCGAGACCAATCCTGACCTTGTGCCTCCAAAGGCAAGCTATCCAACCCCGCGGGATTGGAGAAAAGACGAATTCAAGCGCTGGTGTTCCTTGCTGGTACAGGGCATGGGTATACTTTGCTTTCAGGGGGATACAACCAGTAATCACTGGTTGCGAAACCACTATGGGTTTCGGGAGCGCCACTACATCGCCGCCCTCAAACTGAGAGCCAACGTATACCCGACCCGAGAAAGCCTCAATAGAGGCAGAAGGGGAGCCTTGGTACAGTGCAGGAAGTGCAGTGCACGATATGAGTCCTGCTCGCACATTCTAGGACAATGCCCTGCTGTCCAGGCTGCTTGGATTGCCTGTCACAATAAGATCTGTGACATCCTAGTGGAGGAGGCCAAGGAGTCAGGATGGGAGACATACCGAGAACCCCGGTTATTCACAGTTGAGGGCGAACTGCGAAAACCGGATCTCATATTTAAGCTGGACAGAGTTGCCATTGTGGGTGGATGTCACTGTGCGATGGGAACATGGATCAGACTCCCTCGCAAAGGCAGCCAGTGACAAGGTAGTTTACTACCAGAGCCTTTGATGGATCATGAGCAACTCACTGTTAACATCCAGTGTTGATTCTCATGAAAAAGGTATAAACAATACTGGACATTAGAAAATTTGAACATTAAAAATGTACCTACAATACAACAAATTGTACACAGCAATCTAACTACAAACCTTTAGCCTTGGTCTTTTACCATCCAGATGTTAGTCATTGCAAAGCTGCCAATCACAGTGGCACGGCCTATGTTTCTGCTAGTATACCTTCTCACCTAAATTAAATAACCATTGATTACCTGTAAAATATTAAAGTCACTGTCACACTTCGTGGTCGGGTGAGCGAATAAGCAGGGAAGAGGAGCCGGGAAGTCGGCTTGAACAGGGATTTATTGCAGGAGACGGGATGGATGGCACAGCAGATAGCAGGAACCAGCAAACAGTACCACTAACATCAGGGAACATCAATGCAGGATCTCTCGGACTGGGCACAAACACAGACTAAATACAGGTGAGAAGCAGGTACAAACAAGCAACAGGTGAGGGCAATCATGTAAAAACACGGGGTAACAAGGTGGGCTTGGCACACACGAGGATCGAATGGAGCTGGACGTGACAGTCACAATATTAAACTTTGTCTTCGATACACCCCATCTCTATAAAGGAATTCTATAAATTTAAAGCAAATATTTACCGGTACATATGAAAGCCATGACAATTCAGTCAACCTACATCAATTTTTTAGTTGTTTATTTACATTAGTTGCAAAACTGGAGTTTCCATTTTTGAGAAGCGATATTTAAATAGCTTTATTAGTAATTAGAATTACAGCATATATGTTATATGTGAAAGGGCACATTTTTTGGGTTCATGTCACATTAGAAATGACATTTGAAATACTAGATATAATGTACAAATTATTAGCCTGTTGTTTTAGTATTAGTTATTTAAAATATAATCTTTATTTTTCTGACTTAATCTTCTGTTCTGTGTTTAAGTTGTTTGGGCAACACCTTCAAGTAGAGAGAATAAGAAGACAGAAAAATAACAAATTGTTTCAAATGTATTCCTACCAGTGCTGCTGAATGTGTAAATGTTCCCTCTGTTTTGCCCTCTTATGTTGCATAATTTGTAAAAATACTTCTTATATGAGTCAGGGGTGGTTAGTACAATACTTATGGCACTGATACAGTATTTGTATGAGTGCCAAATTCAATCTAACTTTTTCACAGAATTATATGACCTAGGGTACAGAGTGCAGGTATTTTGCAAAAAAAATATTATACCATAATAGGCATGCCATAAATAGGCATAATTGAGAAAAATACAAAGTCAAAGTCAGTTTTATTGTCAATTTCTTCGCATGTACTAGACATACAAAGGACTCGAAATTATATTTCTCACTGCCCCTTGCGTACATTAGACAGACAATACAGGACAGAACAAACAAGTGTACAGGTAAGAGTGCAAAGTCAGATAATGGCAGCAGTGTTTTTCAGTGCAAAATCAAAATCAAAGAGTAGCAGCATTCAACAAAAACAAGAGTAACAGTATTGATAAATAAATAGAGTAGCAGCATTGACAATATAAGGTAGCAGCAGGTTGTGCAAATTGCATAGATCAGAGGTAGTCATATCTATGAGTCAGAGTATTTCAGAGTCCAGTTTGTTTACTCCGGGGCTGGAATGGGGGCAGGAAAGGGGAAGAGTTCAACAGCCTAACAGCTTGGTGGATAAAGCTGTTAGTGAGTCTGGTGGTATGGGAGCGGAGGCTTCTGTACCTTCTACCAGAGGGCAGGAGGTTGAACAGTTTGTGTGCCGGGTGGCTGGCATCACTCACAATTGTGGTCGCTTTCCGGGTGAGGCGGGTGGTGCACCAATGATCTTCTCAGCTGTGTTCACTATGCGTTGCAGGGCTTTCCTGTTGTAGTCAGTTCAGCTCCCACCCCACACAGTAATGCAGCTGGAGAGGATGCTTTCAATGGTTCCTCTGTAGAATGTGGCCATGATGGGTGGTGGGGCCCTTGCTCGCTTGAGTTTGCGCAGGAAGTAGAGGCACTGCTGAGCTTTCTTTGCCAGTGATGCAGTGTTGGTGGTCCAGGAGAGGTCCTCACAGATGTGCACCCCCAGGAACTTGGTGCTGCTCACTCTTTCCACAGCAGCACCGTCGATGGTCAGTGGCAGGTGTTGGGTGTGGCCTCTCTGGAAGTTGACAACAATCTCCTTGGTCTTGCTGACGTTCAGGAGGAGGTTGTTGTTCTTGCACCATGTGGTCAGAAGATTGACCTCTTTAATGTAGTGAGTCTCGTCCTCTTTGGTAATGAGACCCACCAGGGTTGTGTCGTCTGCAAACTTCACGAGGTGATTTGAGCTGTAGGTTGGTGTGCAGTCGTGAGCCAGCAGGGTGAAGAGCAGTGGACTGAGCACGCAGCCTTGTGGGGCCTCTGTGCTCAGTGTGATGCTGCTTGTGGTCTCTGACTTAGGAAGTCCAGCAGCCAGTTGCAGAGGGAGGTGCTGAGGCCCAGTTTGTCGAGTTTGCAGATGAGTTGTTGTGGTATTATGGTGTTGAATGCTGAACTGAAGTCTATGAACAGCATTCTCACATATGAGTCCTTCTTTTCCAGATGGGTAAGTGCTGGGTGGAGGGCAGAGCAGATTGCATGTTCTGTGGATTGGTTAGCTTGGTATGCGAATTGGAGGCGATCCAGGGTGGGGGGGAGGACGGATTTGATGTGTGACATGACAAACTGTTCAAAGCACTTCATGATGATTGGTGTCAGTGCCACAGGACGGTAGTCATTGAAGCATGATGGAGATGATTTCTTTGGCACAGATATAATGGTGGCAGCTTTAAAGCGTGATGGGACAATTGCTTGCTTCAAGGAGGTGTTAAAGATATCTGTAAAGTCCTTTAGCTCCTCTGCGTAGTCCTTTAGCATGCTACCAGGAATGTTGTCTGGGCCTGCTGCTTTCCGGGTGTTGATTGTGGAAGAGTATTCTCTTCACACTGGCAGCAGTCAGGCACAGGGTCTGGTCGTTGGAGGGGGGGGGGGGTCTTCTTCTGTAGTTGAGTGCTGTTTTGTGCTTCAAAACGTGCAAAGAAGCTGTTCAGGTCGTTGAGCAGAGAGGTGTGGCTCTTGCAGCTCTGTGGCACGGGCTTGTAGTCTGTGATGGCCTGAATGCCCTGCCATAGGCTCCGTGCATCTCTGCTGTCTTGGAAATGGGAGGTTATCTTTTGTGTGTAGTCCTGTTTTGCTTTCCTGATGCCCCGGGACAAGTTGGCTCTTGCTGTTCTCAGGCCAGATTCATCCCCAGCTCTGAAGGCATTGTCTCTGTCCCTCAGTAGGCTGTGGACGTCCCCCGTCAACCATGGATTCCGGTTAGCCCGAGTGATGATGGTTTTTGTATGTGTCATTTTGTATCATCGATGCATTTAGTGATGCATGAGGTCACAGTGTGTGTGTACTCCTCAATGTCTGTGTTGTTGTCGTAAGTGGCTGCCTCCTTAAACATTTCCCAGTCTGTTGAGTCGAAGCAGTCTTGAAGTGCAGAGGAGGCCCCTTCTGGCCACACTCTTACCTGCTTCTGAGTCGGTTTGGTGCTTTTCACCAAAATACCATGTATGTTATGAAAATACTTTCAAGATATGTGAATCTTTCAAGATCTTTCGATTGCATCATTTTGACTGTCATACACTAGACCTATTCAGGAACAATAAAACAATGAAACACCAAATACCTCACTCTCAAGCTCCTAATCGGGATAGATTTTTCCAAAGTCCCAATAGAACAATTTGTATGGTCCAATCCTTGACTGTAGGACATGGATGTCGTTCCCTGCCCAGGCATTATGCACATCTGCAAAAAAACATAGTGTATAAGTCTTCTAATTACTTAAAACAAATATAAATCTTGAAAACAAGCTAGACATAACATTTATACAAATGTTTATTTGCAGTACATTTCTCAATTAATTCCTTTGTGTAGGCCTTTGGGTGAGGCCACGGGCGAAGCTGGAGGTGCGGCTGAATCCAATCCTGCTGGTAGAGGCAAAAGGGGCAGATGAACATACTGGACCTGATAGCCCTTGAACTGTAGTCAAGTCAAGAGAGGCTGTAATGTAATGTAATGTAATGAAGCAAAGATTTGGCTTGCTGGTGTGGGGGAGAGACCTTTTATGGCAATCTTGTGAGGGATATGAGGCATCTCCTCTTTGGCCAGTTTCAGATGATCTTAATTGATTATCCTAATTGATATTAACTTTATGATAAACGGCACCCTTCTCCCCCAGCAGACTCACATTCCTGCCTTGTATCTCCATAATATTTTATGGTCCTAGGAAGTTGGCATCCAGCTTGCCACCTTTCCTCTGCTGGCTCCTTATATTCTGCCTCCACACAGTCATCAACTTTGAAATTGTGCCTTTGTGCACCAGACGTCAGCCTCTTTGCAGAATCTTTTCAACATTTTCATGGATGGCATTTTTTAATCTCTCTCCCTCTGCCATGTCACTATCTCCTCACCGATACTTGACTCCACAGCATTGTATAGACAGTCTCAGAACACATCAGCTGAGCTATGACAGAAATAATTAATTATAATTAGTTGAAAATTAATTAACATTTATAGCCTAACCTGGTATTGTTCTGGCACCTCAGAAGATAGGAGGCCTCTTCCAAATATGAGGAAGTATGGTGAGAACTTGGTTGTAATTTTGTTTTTTAGTGCGCAATCCAAACATAATTGCATCCAGATACTCGTCCCGTGTATCCGGTCTCTCGCCCACTAATTTGCTTGGACTTCTGCAAAAGTATTTGGCAAAACCTGAATAGGTGCTAAAACAAAATAAAACAGCTAATGTTTGAAAAACAATGCTTCCTGAAAATATTTTTGGAATACCTTAAAAATGGTGATTCATGTTACTCATAAACAACAATTGAAGTCACAAAGGTAAAACAATGAAGATGCATTTTCCCAGCTTTTGGATAGTCCCATTCATCCGCTCCACCAAGCCATTGGTTTGCGGATGGTAAAGAGAGCACAAACTTCTTTCTATTGCAAGTTTTGTGCAGACTCGCTTGTTGATCTTGTGATAAAAATTAATAGGTAATAAAGCTAAAAAAGTGTACAGACAGTACAACAAGGAATATGTATGCAATTTAACTATCATATTCTATCTGCATTAAAGTTAGTTATTTGATCAATTCAATTTACTGCATTGACAAACTCCCTTCCTTGACCAGTCAAGATTCTTTTCAGAGCCCCAAACTGGTAGACCAATTATAAAATGCATGTGGTCACTTTGTCTGCACATTTAGACTTTACGGGGTAGGCTTGTGACCACTTGGTAAAATAATCCACAAGGACACACATATATTTATGGTCCTATTTTGTCGTCACCAATTTCCCGATCAGGTCCATCCCAACCAGTTTAAATGGCTCTGTGACCTTAAAAAGAGGAGTAAAATTATATAACAAATAACAGAATGCCATTATAGTCTGTGGTGGTGGAATGCTTGGTTATGTTCACAAATCTCATTGGTTAAACACTGGCTGTATTCTAACTTTACCATCATGTTTGATCCTTGTGTTACAGGAAGACGAAAGTCAATTTAGAAATGAATCTCTGTTAATGATGTAAATGTTTGTGCATTTGCTCACTGGGTGCCAGTAAAAATCAGATGGAAATTTAATATAGTTGATGACATGAGCCTCTCAGATTTGAGTTTAATTTCACTGACACTGAGTGTTGCATATCGTAAAACATTCAGAAAAGCTAAACTTTTTTTTTTAAAAGAAAGGTAAACATTTAGCTTCTCCAAATACCGTATTTCCCGCACTATAAGGCGCACCTAAAAGCCTTCAATTTTCTCAAAAGCCGACAGTGCGCCTTATTATCCGGTGCGTCTTATATATGGATCAATATTAAGCCACAACAGGTCTCGCAACTACGGGAAGCAGCCGCCGACTCCATTTTCTCCTGTAGAAGAAGTAGCGCGCGGTGCATGCTGGGATATATGACTGCGCGAAGCGTGCATTTTCATTTCCATTTGTGACGA
>JABFEA020000087.1:55373-68219 GCA_019775915.2 Cyphomyrus plagiostoma
TAGATCTTTAAGTCCATCTCATGAAAAATCAGAGCAGAAACAAAGGTGTTGCGTTTATATTTTTGTTGAGTGT
Organism: Cyphomyrus plagiostoma; assembly: GCA_019775915.2. Lineage (NCBI taxonomy): Eukaryota > Metazoa > Chordata > Actinopteri > Osteoglossiformes > Mormyridae > Cyphomyrus > Cyphomyrus plagiostoma. The sequence goes on from JABFEA020000087.1 coordinate 55,447, forward strand.
ATATCACGCCTGGTTAAGTCTACTCTACTTCCACCTAATCTGGGTTCCCTGCTTTTAGATTACCATCTGCACCCAGAGAGCTGGCCTGCAGCAGTGAGCAGCGAATCCATGTGTGCAATCATTAATTGTACTGATGCAACTGATTGCTTCGGCTTTCTGTCATAGTGAGATCACTATATCCTGGGTGTTCTCCGCCATCATCAATACATTGTCTACCAGACAAAACATGGAGCGAAGCAGAGGAACAGGATGCCAGTCCATCAGAGGGGACACATACTGGTACTATCAGCAATTTAGAGACACCAGTTAATCCTAAATACATGTCTTTGGACTACAGCAGCAAACCCAGACGAATCCCGCACAACATGCGGAGATCATATAAAATCCATGCACAGAGAAACTAAACCCTCAGTCCTGGAGGTGTGAGTCAACAGTGCTACTCCAAGAGTCACCACGGCACCCAGGAGTATTACATACCCACCTTCTTTGAGTAATGTTCAGTTGTCCAAACATTAGCACGATTCTATGTTTTTTCCCCCTTCATTTCTTTTGGGAAATTGTCTTGGAAGAAATTGAAGGTGATAATTAAATAACACGCACATTCTTTCACTTTATCTCTAGCCATTTCCATAGCCATTCTTTGACTGAGTTTTATTTCTTTTATCAGTAATCATGCCTGATGTCCTGCATTCAGCCCGTCTGCATCTAGATGCCCTTTTCTAGTGTGTGTGTGTGTGTGTGTGTGTGTGGTGTTTGCATGTGTGTGTGTGTCTGATATTTGCACGTGTGTGTCTGTGTGGTGTTTGTATGTGTGTGTATGCGTATCTGTATGGTATTTGCATGTGTGTGTGTGTGTGTGTGTGTGGTGTTCATATGTGTGTGTCCATGTGGTATTTGCATGTGTGTATGTCTATGTGATGCTTGTGCGGGTTATGTTATAAAAACCTGTTATTTCTTCCCCATGTAAAGCAAATAACGTTGACTATCTCATAAAAATGGTGCATGTTGAGGTCAGGGATATATTAAATATACGTTCTGTACTTGCATGCAGCACTCCAGAAGCCTTGCCGTTTTCAAAATGCTCTGACCCAGTCGCCTGGCTGTAATAATCTGGCCCTTGTCAGTGTCACTCAGATCTTTATCCTACCAATTTCTGCTGCACTGAACATGTCATCTACGGCTGTCAAATGTTACTTTACCATGTAATATACACATGTTTGTAATTATATCTTTGTTATATCTTTGTGTGTAATTATATCTCCATTTATTTCTCTGGGGAAAACTCTAACCCCAACATGATGACTTTAACCTCTACCCAGCCCTAACCTTAACCATACGTAAGCAAACAAAATAATTCACCAACCTTTTAGGGGCCTGGAAAAATGGTAATATAATCACAATGTACTACAATCTAAACACACACACACACACAGTCATGTAATTATATCAATGATTATAGCACACTGGAGGTGCAATGCAGCTTGGTTATTTGTTACTTAATCACTGTTTAACGGATAGGTAGGCGAGACGAATTAGATGCATGTTTAATTCTTGAGTCAAAAATGTGATTATCCTATGAAAAAAAAATCCAATCCAGAACTTAGGCAACTTTTTAAATAATCTTGAGGCATTTCATCCATTTTTATACCATTCTCATGTTAGGGAGATGTATAATGTATTCATTGTGCTGTCACAGTTCATTACAGCCATTTTTTTGGATGCCAGGTGGCTGATGCATTGTTAAACTGTAAAAAGTTACTTAAAATTCAAATGACCGACAAAACACAATCTCCAAATGGCAGCTTCTGTTTCCACGGCTGTTCCCAGCCTGAGACTTCAGCAGCCAACTCCATCGGTGCGGATCAGTTAAATCCTCCTTCCAACAATTCCCAGCGGCGTGTTTGTATGTGCAGTTCACAGTGTGTGGGGAAATCTGCCCTCTGAGTGTTTCATTAAAGCCACTGTGTGCCCTGTCACAGGAGCTGTACCGCTGTCTGACTTACAGAAGCTTTTCAGCCATCACCTTTAATGAGAAAGGGGAGATTTGTTAGCTCACAAAGCACACCGCAAAGTACCCTTAGGTTCACGGCAGTTACAAAATAGTTTGCCAATTGTTTTTTCTCACACCAGAGATTAAAATATAAAACTGTGATTCTCCTGCTTTCCATGCTGTCCCTGAATGTTGCTGTTTACTGTTGTTATAGTGTCGTCCAGAGTCACTCCAGATAACACTGTCTGAAAAACACCATAAGTGTAAATTCAACATGCAAGCAATGCAGCAACAAATGACATGAAAATTATTTGCATTGCATAAAATCCATAAAATTACCATTAACTGCTAATCACCCCACTTCTGCACAATAAACCTAAATGCATTTGAACTTGAAATTGAACTCACTGGCATGAGAATTTGCCTTTAAATGTACACAAAAGCATGATGAGTCCTACAATACACTGCTGTAGTAGCAGAATAAAAAGGTGCTAAGTCATTTTACTGAAAAATGTACTGTGTCATATTACTGTTAGGGAGCAGCTGTAGGGTCTCCCTCCCTAAAAGTATCTCTCAAAGTAAAAAAAAAAAAAAATTATATATAAATGTCATATATACAGTATTACGGAAGCCCTGAACTGCATTTGATGAATTTTTTTCCCTGAGACAATAAGTTGTTATTTCAACATAATAAGTCGTTATAACGAGATAGTAAATTGTAATTTCGACATAAGTTGTTATAATGAGATATTCGACATAATAAGCCATTATAATGAGATATTATCTCATTATTACGACATAATAAGCTGTTATAATGAGATGTTATCTCGTTATTTTGACATGTCATTATAATAAGTATTTGTCGTTATAAGTCGTTATTTTGACATAATGATAGGTGTAAATTATAATACATTTATAGACTGCCATGTGCTATCAGCATCAAGCGCATATATCCAGTGTGCTTTTTGCTCAAGAAGTCGCGATCATAACGCATTGAAAAGAGTTTAATCATGGAACTGTGGATTCTTTTTGTAATTTTCTACAGTAAACCACTTAATAGGATAATAGTTTAAGATAGTGTTATAAGCTATCGTTGTGTTACAGCTTTCTTGCAATTCAGCAATAGGGGGCAGTTGGTAGCCTAGTAGTTAAGGGATTCACCCCTTTATAGGAGGATCGTGATTTTGAATCCCACTGAGGTACCCTTGCACAAGGTACCATCCCCAGGCGCTGTATTGATAACTGCCCACTGCTTCGCTTGGTGGGTCAAATGCAGAGTGTTGTGCACTGGTGTGTTTCACATATAACAAGTAATCACTTTCACTTCATTACATGTACTTGTTTCTGCAACTTTGTTTTGGTAGCTTCTTATGGCTTTGCTGTAGCCTATGTTGGAATGTATACTAGCGTCTACCTTTTTTTTTGAAGATTAAATAAGATCTACTGGTATAGATTTCATCACTTAGGATTCAACGTTTTTTTTGGGTCAGGTCAGATTTTGGTTGTTCATCACTTTATTATGTGGGATGGTGCAGTACAGTTACGGTATCTACTAATGGGTCAGCTGAGTGTGTATGTTCAAAACCATGACATGCAGGGTTTAGTCAGCGCAGTTAAGGCTGTTCATGTTCTTACCACTGAATCACTCTGTCTGTGCACTGTAAACAGCAGCCCAATAATTATACATACGGGTCAAACTGCACCAAGTAATGACGTGCGACGTAATTCTGTCCTGGCTCATCGGTCAATGTTGTTCTGATTTTCAGTTTGGATGTAGATGAATTTCCGAGGCAATGTTTTAAAAGCAAATTAGTGGAATATGAAATGTTATGAAAGGCTACACACGATAAGTTTATAGGCAATTTATGACAAACAATAAGAATGATATGGAGCATATTAATGGTAAATTTCCTAGAAATACATAGGTCGTTAGTGTACCAAGTAAGCTACTTGTGTTAACAATGCGTCAATATGACCTAATGCATTCTTTAATATTGGCACAAAGCTATAACATGAGCTATGTCGAAATAAAGACTTATAATGTCGAAATAATGACTTACTATCTTGTTATAATGACTTATTATGTCGAAATAACGACTCACTATCTCATTACAACCACTTATTATGTCAAAATAATGACTTATTGTCTCCGAAAAAAAATTATCAAATGAGGTTCAGGGCTTCCTTACAGTATATACACACTGCTCGAAAAAAATTAAAGGAACACTTATTAATCAGAGTATAGCATCAAGTCAATTAAACTTCTGACATATTGACACAGTCAGTTAAGTAGCTGAGGGGGGTTCTTAATCAGTTTATGCTGCTTTGGTGTTAATAAAATTAACAACAGGTGCACTAGAGGGGGAACAATGAGACGACCCCAAAAACAGGAATGGTTTAACAGGTGGGGGCCACTGACATTTTCCCCTCCTCATCTGATTGTTTTTTCCACTAGTTTTGCATTTGGCTACAGTCAGTGTCACTACTGCGAGCATGAAGTGATACCTGGACCCTACAGAGGTTGCAAAGGTAGTCTGACTCCTCCAGGATGGTGCATCGATACGTGCCATTGCCAGAAGGTTTGCTGTGTTTCCCAGCACAGTCTCATGGGCATGGAGGAGATTCCAGGAGACAGGCAGCTTTTCTAGGAGAGCTTCCTTAACCCATCAGCAGGGCTGGTATCTGCTCCTTTGTGCAAGGAGGATCACAATTTTGTAGGGCACTGCCAGAGCCCTACAAAATGACCTCCAGCAAGCCACTGGTGTGAATGTCTCTGACCAAACAATCAGGAACAGACTTCATGAGGGTAGCCTAAGGGCCCGATGTCCTCTAGTGGGCCCTGTGCTCACTGCCCGGTACTGTGGTGCTCGACTGGCATTTGCCATAGAATATCAGAATTGGCAGGTCCACCACTGGCACTCTGTGCTTTTCATAGATGAGAGCAGATTCACCCTGAGCACATGTGACAGACATGAAATGGTCTGGAGAAGCCGTAGAGAATGTTATGCTGCCTGTAACATTGTTCACCATGACTGGTTTCATGGGTCAGTGATGGTCTGGGGAGACATATCCAAAGGGGGATGCACAAACCTCTACAGGCTAGACAACGGTGCCTTGACTGCCATTAGGTAGACCCTATGCTGGTAGAGTGGGTCCTGGGTTCCTCCTGGTATGCGCCAATGCCCAGCCTCATGTGGCGAGAGTATGCAGGCAGTTCCTGGAGGATGAAGGAATTGACACCATTGACTGGGTCCCACTCTCGCCTGACCTAAATCCAATAGATCACCTCTGGGACATTATGTTTCAGTCTATCCGATGCTGCCAGGTTGCATTTCGGCCTGACCAGGAGCTCAGTGATGCCCTGGTCCAGATTTGGGAGGAAATCCCCAAGGACACCATCCGTCCTCTCATTAGGAGCATGCCCCGATGTTGTCAGGCATGCAAACAAGCATGTGGGGGACTTACAAACTACTGAGTATGATTTTAAGTTGCTGTAATGAAATTTCGGTAAAATGGACTAGTCTGCTACATAATTTTTTTCACTTTGATTTTCGGGATGTCTTTAAATTCAGCCCTCTGTAGGTTGATAATTTCCATCAAACAGTGTGGCATTATTTCAGAAGTAATTAAACTAACAGCATGTGCTAAGAATAGTTCAATTAATGCAAAGTTTTCAGATCCGTTTGTGGGTCTTAATACTATTATCGATTTTTTTTTTTTTTTTTGCTTTCTTCCAATGTATTAAATTGCTTTTAGGACAAATGCATTACACACTTGTGCAAATAAATCTATAACACAAAACTAGCACAGTTTTCTGCAGTCCAGCTAAATCAACTCACCATTTTTATCATATCCTGCAGTATAATTCAGATGCATCTCCTGCATCCATCTCTTTATTGATGTGCACTGCATGTTAATAGGTCAATTATCCAGTTAGAATTCTACTTTATAATGATCATTGTTACTTTCAATTTTGATTAATATTTGAAAAGAATTGTATGAAACTGAATGTGGATTGGAAGGAAGTAACTGACACTAGCTAGCTGGGTTAGTTGATCGCAAAGCAGTTGCCTAACTTCTAACTAATGCAAATATTACACTGACAGACAGTAGTAACTTGCTGAGGCCTGATCATATGCCTTCCTGAACAGTTTTGGCAGCGTGTACATACAGTACATCAAAACAGTCATTCTAAAGCAATGCTCTTTCTGAAGGACACAGGATTTTGCTTATGGCGTAATATAAAGCATACTTATGTACATGTAGCTTTACACAAGTGTGTCAAATCAAGCCCAACACTGCTATGGTAATGCTAGCCTATTCTTCAACAATGTACAGGTATTGCACGTAGCTACATTTAATGCGGCTGCACCTGTAGTGGAAGCACTAAGAGCAAACGGATGAGTGCTTGCATTAAAACATTCATCTTCATCTAGACAGGGTGATATTGTGCTGGCTATCATGTTATTAAAATTTAAATCAGCTTTTCATGGAGAGGCAAGGTAGTGGGTACTTTCAAATATGCATATTTGGACCTTGCAGAAAGTCTAAAAATTCAAACAATAGAATTAAGATGGACAGACACATGCTATAAGATGCATACATTGGCAGACTTGGGTTCCCATATGAACACTGAAATTGTCCCGGGATGTAGCCAGCAAATGATTTAGGGGTAGCTTGTTTCCTTCAAAAGTCGCCCTCCAGGCTATGGTGTACTTTAACGCACATGGGATACATCACGCTTCTCTGAGGCAAATCCTTATAGGTAGCCACACATAGCCCATCATGGAACAGATGTATGTTGTCTGATATGGCGGGTGACCTTATCACATGGTCCAGCTACCCCTGCTTTGGCCATCTCTTATAGTCCCAGGCAGGGATTTCCTCTTTTGTGATAACAGTTACAACATGTATACTACAGATTCCAAGTCTCACAGGTCTGTCATAATATGTGAAAAGGGTGCATCTGCCTAAAGCATCCTCTTCTCACAGTTCATTCATTGACCATGGTTATGCAAAGTATACATTACGTTTCTTATAAGAAACACCAGAGGTGGTCATTTCAGGTCCAGAAAGTAAAAATCCAAACCAGGATTTTGTTTCAACCAGCCAGTTGAGTACTCTGTGACTGTGACTCTTTATGCTCAACTGATTGGTTGAAACAAAATCATGGTTTGGATTTTTACTTTCTGGACCTGAAATGTCCACCTCTGATAAACCCACATCTTTAATGACTCTATCAGGTGGGAGTTGCTTGAGTAGCTGCTGTGGGATTGTGTTTACGTGGCGTGCCACGGACTGGCATCCTGCCCCTGGTGTCCCCCTGCCTTGTGCCATATGTCACCCAGGCAACCATCCAGAGCTCCCCTGGCACCCCGCCAACCTTGTGTGGAATACACAGTCAGGAGATGGGTGGATGCCTGTATAACCTTCAAAGTGCATACATTTGTCACTTTGAATGGCTCTGGGAAATTCGTCTGCCATTGAAATCTGTGACCGTGTAGTATGTGATCTGAAACAATTGTAATATTTAGACCAAAGGTAAACTAGAGGTATAAGCAACGATAGAAGGAAATCATAAACAGCACAATTTGCATTCAAATGTTATGTAATTTAAGCACAGAATTGTTAAAAGTGGACCATTGTAAAAATAGTCCATTTATCTAAACACAGGAATGAAACTATCAATTTTATATGTGTAGATCAAATTATTTTTCTGAACCATGGTCCTTCCTGCCTTTCTTGGTCAGAACTATTCAAATATTCAAGAAATACAAAAGCAATACAAAGCAGAGCACTTAGATTCTACATTCATGATATATGACTGGTTTACAAATGTATTTTCCACATCCACACTTGCCACTGCTTTTCTGGTAGTGTCACAGGGCAAACTGGGGCCTATCCCTGGAGGCACAGGGCATGGGTGTACAGGATGTCTCTGTAGAGGATGCCAGCCCGTTACAGGTCATACACCTACAAACACAATCTCATACTCCGAACGAGCAATGAACCTAACTCCATGTCTTTGGCCTGCGAGACGAAATCGACACAACATGGGAAGAACAAGCAAAGTCCACACACACAGCAATGATTGGATTCAACACCTCGCAATGTTGGGTATGAGGCAATAGTGCCGCCTACTGGGTGTCCTTGTCATTACATTGTATTGTGATGTCCATCCATCCATCCATCCATCCATCCATCTGTCTTCTAACCACATATTCTGGTCAGGATAGTGGAGGGCCTTGATCCTTCCCCCATCAGCACAGAGCACAAGGCTGGTGTGTACACTGGCTGAGGTGCCACACTGTTCTAGTAATCAAAATTCTCACTGATGTTACTGATAAAAACGTGCAAAGAGAATAAGTTATCCATCCAAACTATAATGCTTATTACAATTTTATTGCTGTGTCCCTTACTGCAATGCGATAGATGGCCATGCCCTAGACTGGCATTCCCCTTTCCCATCGCCTTACACTAGTGCTGTAGTTCTCGAGACCGGTCTCAAGACCTGTTTTTTGTGGTCTTGGTCTTGTCTTGATTTCGACTCAATTTGGTCTCGGTCTTGTCTTGGTCTCGACTCTATTTAGTCTCGGTCTTGTCTTGGTCTCGGACATAGCGGTCTTGATGGGATGGGGAAAAAAAAGGAAACAGCACATCCTCACAGAACAGTATCATTATTTATTACACGCCTCAGTCCAAATGCAACCAGTCAGATGCATCTATTTTAAAAACGTCACATGGTATACTTTTTCTCAAAGGACACTGCCAGTGCTTCACAGTCCACACACGTCATACACATCGCATCATAGTGATGTCGGCAAAGAAATGTCCGAAAATGTCTGCAAAGTCTATAGCATAGTTATTATTCAAATAAATTAGGTATTTTACATACATTCGAAAGGTACAAGTCAATCTGGAGGCTCGTTCTCTTAGATTCAAAGCAAAGGGCACACATCATTACATAGCCGTATTCATAGCTTACCCGAGGCCTCTGTCCCTGGTATATATATGAATGAACATCTTTCTGGTACATTCCATCTCTTTCCCTTGACGGAGTCTGATAAAACAGTTATAGGAGAGGATTGCTGAGAATATTATTTTCCATCAGGCCTCATAACTATGACAAATCTGGGAAATTTTAAATGAGAGACAGATGGACAAAATGATTGAAAAGACAACATGAATTTCATTTAATGAGTAATGACACCTTACAGCAATGCCTTTTTTCTCTGCAGTTGATCTGAGTAATGTGATGTCAATTCTAGCCCTATACTGTTTTCGGGAATGTCTTGGTCTCGGTTTAGGCGGTCTTGACTACAACAATACCTTTGCAGTGGGCATATCAGGATATATAGCTGACCACTCATGCCTTATAACATAGCAGTAGAGTGCCATGAGGGTGGGTCCTGTTTATAACCCAGTAAGGGGAAGTCAGGTGTGAGGCAGCAGGACGCTGAATAATAGAGCCAGACAGGATTATAGCATTCTTTCTTGTTACCATGGGAACAAATCAGCAGCCCTGTGACTGCCCATTCCTTGTGTTATGGACCTCAGCTGAATAAGGTCAGATACACGACTTTATGGGCGTGAGGGTACAGAGTTTAGGCTCCCTTCTCTTGATCGTTTCAGGTTTTAACAATAAAGACATTTCTTTGCTGAAACTATGCTGTCCCACGGCACTGGAAACTTGCGTTCAAACAATGAAGTTGAATGTAATTTTTAAAAAGGCTTTAAACACTAGCGTACTCGAATATTTTTAAAAAAATTATGTTATACAAAACCTGGGAATATTCTGGCAGAGATTAACATTGTAAAATTGAAATAGGCTTTACTAATATTGTATGGCATTTAAAAATAAATTAAAATGATATTAAAAATATACATTTTTCCTTTATTTTATCCAATAACACAATGGTGTCAGTGTGTTCATAACACAAATGCCAGACTGGCAAAGTTCACTAAAGCCACAGCATATGTTGGCCAGCTGGAAGGCATGCTTTCATTTTAGAAAGGCCTTTAGCGCTAACCTGAGAGAGCTGACGCAAGCCCTGAGGATACCTTCCCTAGCTCTTTGATTTTAGCCACTGCCCTCTAAAGCGAGTTTCAGACCGAACGCGGCTTGCTCTGTGCTTTGCTCTGAAACCTATTATATTCTATGGCTTGTGCAGCGTAAGAGCGGTTTCACGCTGCGTCAAGAACAGCGCAAGCTCTGCGCTGCGCGCCACTCGGCGGTCTTGTGCGTGCACCGTGCCGTGACGCATTTTCGCATGACCAATAGAATCAAAGCATCGAAGCAGGCTAGAGTTCTATGGAAGATTATAACCACAAAAATTCAAATGGCAATTCATTTTGCAATTGGCAATTAAATATTCAAAAATTGCATTGCATGATTAGGGAGAGAACTGAATTTGCAATTCCCACCTGTCAGACCGCTGATAAAGGCGGACCTTCATTAATGACATCACTTCCATGTTTAGGGCCTCACCAACATTCAACGGATTTGTTCGTTTAGAGAGTAATGGCGACAGAAGAGCCTGTAGCAAATATTTGTGCCTTAGCAGATGACATGGAAAACAATCAGGTATCAGCAATAGATGTGTTTGATAGGTTGCTTTTGCTCTCACACAGGGTAGAGGAACTTTCCATCTTAAGTGGACTTGACATGAGAAGGGCGCAAACTAATCTAAGCATTACATAAATTATGATATATATGACAATAAGCTTTATATACACAAGCAATAGCATAAACATTAACCGTAGGTTTGATTAGTATGGTAGTATATATGGTTAAATGAACGATTTCTGGCACTGCTAGTTTATGTTAATATGGTAGACTAATGCAAAACTAGCTAGGGATATGAATTTTACTTCTAGTTTAGTTTAAATTATGGCTCACCTGTTCATCTCATCTGGCTTTCTAGCAGTGTTTATGCTAAATATCTTTCAAAATATTCATCTCGCCGATATGAGGCAAAAGTCAGTATAAATTTTTTAATAAGCGACTATGGAATATAATTTAACACTTCATAATGCATAGAGAATCTAATCATTAGAACTCTATAAGAAGCTGATGTAAACTGTAGAGACACTTTGTAACCTTCAGAGAATGCAGACCAGTTACTGCTATGTACAACGTGATGAAAGACAAGTATAAATTAGCACCTTGTGTTAGCTAAGTTTCTGTATCTGTTAGTTATTTTGTTAGCCTTTGATGGATGAATATGTACTTTATCAGTGCTGCAGCTTATCACTATGTTGAAGGACAAATATATTATTAATCCTCTAGCCAATAATAAATATATTATTAACCCTCTTGAAGGTTTGCTACTGAAGGAAAGGATTTGCCTGAGTTCATCAAAAGTTAATGTGTGGGTATTTACAAAAAAACCAAGTGGAGATGGTCACGCCACCATTATGTTCAGCTGAGGGACCAAACAGTAAAAGAGATGATTGACAAACTTATCACCTAGGGGTGAGGATCAAGGGAGAAAACAATGATGGTGAATGGTTGAAGAGATGATGATGGTTAAGTGGCAAGATATTGTTACACGATAAGAAAATGTATAAAAATTAGTGTAAAACAGTATTGGACACACTCCTGCAGGGTGTCCAGCCTTGGCTGTAACCTCACTGTGGTAATAAAGGCTGAATCTAAAGATCCACACAAGCGGCTCCTGACTGGCGGGGAAGAAAAAAACACAACACGAGTGCATCGATACACGTACCCCTGTATCAACGTAAATGTAAAGTTATAAAGCGGGTTTGAGGTGATTTGCTTCTGGTCTGCTGCATGTCTACAGCGCTCTCTGTGTACTGTGCTAATAACCGGAAGCATCAGTTGGACTGGCGTTTAATATGGTGATCTGTATAAGCAGTGCTCCAAGTGGAGAAATTAAAGTGTCGCCACTGTATTGACCGGGAGAACGGTGGCGGGGGTGTTGAAAACAACAGAAGTGCCTCAACAGCACTGTGGGTACTGCGCGCGGTGCCCCGCCACTCGCGTGATGCTTGTCTCTGAGTAGCAGAGTCTTGGCAACTTGTGAGAAGTGGTGGTACGATAAGGATTAAAATATTGCAGTGTGGATATCACTTAATTCTTATTACGTATATGATGACTGTGTATATGATCCCGTATTTGCTCTTGCAACATCCCAGCACTCACTTCCACTTTACCCCAACCTGCAGAACTGTCATAAACATGGAAATTAGTTGCGTTGTGAACATGTGGTTGATTACTTTTCCTCAATATGTTGAAATCAAATTTGTGAATTGAATTCAGATTCAGCTAATAAACTCAGATTGAGTTTTTTAATGAGACAACTGCAGATTCAAGTATACACAATTCATATTCAATTTGTAGTAGCACAAATATCAGCCCATAGAGGTAGCCCTCAATGGCCACCACAGGTATCTCGACGGCGGGTCTCCCCACTCTGTGCCTCACTGACTGCTTAGATTAGTTTGCACCCTTCCCGTGTCAAGTCCAGTTAAGATGGGAAGTTCCTCTACCCTCTGTGAGAGCAAAAGCAACCTATCAAACATGTCATCTGCTAAGGCACAAATATTTGCTATAGGCTCTTCTGGCACCATTACTCTCTAAACCACAGGTGTCAGACTCCAGTCGTTAATGAAGGTCTGCCTTGATGAGCGGTCTGACAGTTGGGAATTGCAAATTGAGTTCTCCCCCTGTTAGGTCGGAATTATATATATTATCACTCACGTGTATTTTTAAGTTGTATAACTTGTTTCATGAAGCAGTAGCAATTGTGTAAGTGCTTAA
>JABFEA020000087.1:108445-124662 GCA_019775915.2 Cyphomyrus plagiostoma
TCCTATCAATATAGGCCAACATTTCTAAAGAATGCTTTCAGCACCTTGTTGAATCAATGCCACGTAGAATTAAGGCACTTCTGAAGGTGAAAGGCGGTCAATCACCGTATTAGTATGGTGTTCCTAATAATCCTTTAGGTGAGTGTATACACACACACACACACACACACACATAAAATGTTTGAGATAAACAATATCACAGCAATTTTTGCTCTTATAGGGACACATTTTGGAAGTCATGGTGCACAGCTACGCATGTCATTGTTCCTGGAATGAATATGCAGTTCAGTCATTGCTGCTTTATTTGCACTGATTAAACACACTCTTTCATTTCATGTTCTGATGCTAAAGGTCAGGTGTGGTACTTACACAGATCAGCATCTGCTCATCTTACATATGCAGGTTACTCATTAAACATCATATGACATTATTACTGCTGCTGTCTCTGAGTGTTAATGTTGCTTATTCCCCTGTAGCTGATCTACAATCATTTTATCCTGCATTTTTTAAATCTCTTTTGTTTTCCTTACTTAGTCTAATTAAGTGAAGATATAATTGGTGTCATAGAGGTCATTTTAATGAATTTTTATTAAACTTATTATCTGTTAAAATAGTGTTTATTTCCTATTTATTTCCACCCTAAAGCAATATATGTACCTGACTATTTTACATTTTTGTGCAGTATATTTTTTAAAAGACATTCTCTGTTGCATAGAAGTTGCATAGAAGTTCCGACATTCAGTCAAATGAAGTCTGTCACTGACAGACAGAGATCCTAACACGAGAGGTCAATAACTGGCCTACAGCTTTTACATGTAAAAGCAACTTTAGAGAAACAACTCATTTATTTTTTTTCCCACAAACCAGGAATAACAACTGTGCTGACCATGACTACCATCAATACTCATCTCCGTGAGACCCTTCCCAAGATTCCTTATGTCAAGGCCATCGACATCTACCTGATGGGCTGTTTCGTTTTCGTCTTTTTGGCACTCTTGGAATATGCCTTCGTCAACTACATCTTCTTTGGCCGGGGCCCCCACCTGCAGAAGAAAGTTGCAGAGAAAGCAGCCAAGACCAACAATGAGAAGAGCAGACTAGACTCCAACAAAGTCCAGGTGGGCAAGCATTTTTATTCATTATTTATGTTGTATTTATTATTTATATTTTGGACAATTTTAAGCAGTTGTAGTAGTCATCGTTTGAATTTTAAATAATAACTGATTACTGAGAGTCATACACATTTCAGAGTATGGTGATCAGAGTAGGGTGTAATCATTTTGATTGTTTAGCAAAACTTGTCAAAACCTTGGCACATCATGGCTCTCTAAAGAAATTTACCTGACTGCTGACACTTTCTTTTCAAAAATGGTTTTGCATGTGCACTCACGGGAGATCATAGATGGAAAAAACTATGCATTTCAAGGATAATTCAAGGAAAAACAACTCCTTTAACTGTAAATGCAACATGTGAAACTGCATTACTTAAGCGGTGTCCTGGTCTTTACCACAGTTTGTACTACAATGATGCTGAAACATTTACAATAAAGAAAGAAAAAAACATATAGGAAATATATTCATGCATTGATGGTTGTATATATGTGTCAGTGTGCGTCAGTGGCTCTTTGCAGGTGTTTCTAAGGCTAAGGTCAAACGGCCAGTCTTGTGTAGTGAAGGTTGGTCAGTGAAAACAGTGGTGAGTGTGAAACCTTGACATGTTGGTTTTTTCTAAACCTCAAGGCATGAGGCACAGAATCTCAACAACAGTAAATGAGATGTAGCAGTTTCATATTCAATCATTTAAAATTTACTCAGGATGACACACAAGTCATAAGTCATTTTCACTCATGAACTCCAGACATTGAGCACAGAATCAGGTCCAGACATTTTCCAGAGTTGCCCTTCACACATGTGGCACAAAACCTGAGAATGTCAGTGTGGGGTACATTCACATATACTAGAAATACTCTGGTTGGTTTAGATAAGGGGTGGCACTTGGGTAGAGCATGCAGGAGGCAGACCGTAACGCAAAAAGTACGCTGCGGAAATCACAGTGTTTTCTTTACAGTACTACTGACAGAAGTTCCCGAATCTTGTTGTCACTTCAGTTAGCTATGTTGGTTTGAGTTTTCTTTGTGTCAATGACCCTTCTTTGCCCTCAGGTGTATGTATTCTTCCATTTTCACAACAGTTGCACAACTGTTGAACATCATCAACACACTCACTCGCTCACAGTGAATTCTCCGGTATTTTCCCTGCTCCATTTTGGGTCAATCAGAAATAACCCAGACTTTGTACTAGGGAGCTAGCTGGGTAAAATCCATTTAAAGTCTAGTATACAGCCCCTCTGGGCAATTTCTATAAAAGTTCAGGGTGGCAGTGCAGGTTTGAAAGGGACTTTTTAAGAAAGTTAAAGCATGAGGCTTGATTAAGTTAAAGGGTTAAAGTTGTGGGTAGAAAAAGTCAATGATCTAAAGAAAAATGTGAGTATACTTAAGCTGTACCTGCTAATATTTACTGCTTGTTATAGCTACTATACTTTTGGGTAGAGGGACAGTCAATCGACCTTGAATGTGAGAGAGATAGAATAATCCCTTTCAGAAAAACTGTCACGTATAGAGATATGCATTGATGAGGGGACTCATCCTGGCACAGGAACACTTGGGCCAGCAAAAGCAATAGTTTTCCAAACAGAAATTCAGTCCAAGCATTAATCATGTTTAACAGTCTCATTGTCAAAGAAGCGATTTGTTATCATACCCATATACTGTAACTGCCTAGATTTATTAGCCTATGGCGGGTTGCTTTTTATCATTGTTTTCAAACCCGTTCCTTGAGGACCCCCAGACAGTCCACGTTTTTTGCTACCTCTTAGCTCTTAGCAGGAAGCAAAAATGTGTATTCTATGGTTGGGAGCTTGGAGGGAGCAAAAATATAGACCATCTGGGGGTCCCTGAGGACCAGGTTGGTAAACACTGCTTTAGATTACTTGTCTTTCAGCCCATGGAGCCTGTTGGCTGAAGTGGCAGTTCTGAGTAGGCTAATTGTACATCACCTTCTCCGCTATTGTGGGGGCCATTTCCCTAGAAACTTTGCTGAGTTTGCAGACTTGAAAAATAAAAATATGGGAATGACATAGGAGAAAGTAACATTATTAATGTAATGTGAATAAAAATGCTAAATATTAAAATAGTTCACTGATTTCATAGTTATCAGTGAGAGAGAATAGTATGGATATGTGATAATGTAACCATTATTTTGTTCATCATATTTCTGTAATGCAAATTAAACAGTATCATTTCTGAACTGTGTGCTCGCTAGCTAGCTAGGTCTAGCTACGCCTGAACTTTTTTTTAATGCTTACACCATACTGGCACACAAAATGAGCCATTCCTAAAAAAAAGAGCATCTTCTATGGTAGCTTTGATGAGACGTGAAAATAATCATTAAAAACTAGCTCTGCTGAGATGGCGAAGCTCGAACTTGACTTTCCACACAGGATAACTGGCCATGCCTGGCCTAGATCCCCCTTTTTGATCTATGAAGCTCTCATCAGATGGTGCAAATGAGGCAGAGCAGGGTAAACGTTATGTAAATATATATATTATTTCCTGAAACTTTTCAAGGTATGCTGTGGGTTTGGAAATCCTAGAGGAGCTGCTGTCTCATTGTTAGATTGGATTAAAATTTAAACATGGCGTCTCTCTGCAGTCTTTTACCAACCAAGCAGGAATGGGGACTTTATTTAGGGCTAGGAATAGATATGGGCTCAAGAAAATGATGGAGTGAATCCAAAATAAAAGAGCCATTTTCACTTCAACATAAGGCTTCAGCATAATTAGGAAGGGCTAGAGTCAGATCTGGTATTAGATGTTGCAGTTGTATTAGCTTCATAACAGAAGTCCATTGACAAGCAATATTGAACATATCTGCACATATTCTCTGCACAAACATTTTCTTTTTATTAAGTGTTCTCAATTTTTGACTGACTCATTAAGTTCTGTTCTTGCCATTTTCCTATCAATTACAATTGTAGTTAATCTCTAATACTAAACAGAAATGTTTGGTGTTTTATGTTATTGCAAAGGTGCTACTGATTAAAAAGCACTGTATATGATCTGTAATAAGACCCTGGTCAAGTGAATGAATGCGTCATATATGAGGTCTCTTTTGATATGGTGATCGTAGAATTCCAGTTACAGCTTGCATCTATTCTCCATGTAGGATTACTGTTGGATTACTACCCTCGTTTGATACTGTTGGATTACTACCCTGCTTGATACCGTTGGATTACTACCCCCCTTGATACTGTTGAATTACTACATCGATCGTCAGTATATAATCCCAGGTGCTACAAAGCGTCTTTCTTAATAACCATGTCAAATAAGTCTCCCCACCACCACTCTGGAGCAATCGCATGTCTGTAACTTCTCTGTCTCTGTGAGAAAGCTACATTAGTTCAATTAGGGATGTGAATTAAGTTTAATTAAGGGCTGAAGAGCTCAGGTGGAATGAAGAATCTCATTTCCATCAAACAGGTCAAGAGTGTCTGTGATTAACCACAGACCCTGAATTTAGCTGTTTGTTTCCACTTCCATGGAAAGAAAGTGGAAGGAGTTATTAATTTTGAAATTAGCATATTTAATGCACATTTATGTTAATCCGGTTTCTCTTTTAGATATTAACCTTTAAGTTAATGGTGGTATATTCATGGCACTGAGTAGTTGAAATTCAAATCTTGGATTTATTTTTATTCAGTAAGAGAATTTGGCTTGACCCAGGTTACTCATAGTAAATGCTGTGAGTTTATTTATTGTGAGTTGATTATTTGGTTTTGTTAAGGTGAATCTTCTGATCTAACCCCGAGTTTGTTCAGATAGTTTCGTGATACAGGCTCCAGTTATATTATATGTCAAAACTTCTCAGCTCAAGTATTGTGTGTATTTATAGTAGGTCATCATGTGACACACTCCCAGCATGTGGTTACTTTGCCGCTGTGAAGCAAGCGCATGAGCCTCTAATTGTTCTTTAAATGCTAACATTAATGGTGACAGGATTATCCATCCATCCATCCATTTTTATTCCATAAGTACTCATCCAATTGCAGAGTCACGGTGATCTCAGGAAACCCAGGACTGGCTACAAACTGGGGGCAATTCCAGTCCATCAGATGCTGCAAGGCTACACAGAAAAGACAAACTAGATACACCAATCTAGATGAAACACATGCATTCCTACTGTGTTTGAGCACAAGTTCTGGGACAGGAATCAAACAACCCAGGAATTGTGAGGCCATTCTGCAACCCATAGTAATTTTAAGTAATTTCCCTAAATAGCCTACTTGCTTTCCAAAAATAGAAGAGCTTAAATAGCTGAAGTAGCAAATGGCACAAAACAGTTGGTCTACAGACAACTCCATCTGTTCATGCCTGTTTGACTGATTGTCACGTGAGCTTTTGCATGATTGGATTAAAAAAAGGGAAAAAATCTAAGAAGATAAAGTAAAAACACTAATATGGCTCAGTTAATGAAAAAGGAAAAAACATTGTGAGAACATCTAGTGAAAACACTAATGAGGCTGAGTTAATGGCCAGTCTGGCCTGTTTGAAAGTCTTCAAGTAATTGGTGATCTGGCATTTAATTTAGTTGAAATATCTTTATTGTTGTTGTTGATACTGCTGAAATTGGTGAGATAATAATAATAATACTTATTATAATTACATGCATTATTATTATTACCATCATCATCATCATCATTATTATTATTATTATTATTATTATTATATATTTGGGTCAGGATAAACACCAGTTTCCTATGCCTGTGTAAACCATGTGTGTCTGCTCTCCACAGTGTTGTATTTTTACTGTTAACTCATTTACTTGTATGGGCTCCTTTCTCCTAGCACAGTAAAATAATAATAATAATAATAATAATAATAATAATAATAACATCAAGCTTGTCTGTGCTACAAAACTATGAAAACAAATCAGGGCTTTCATAAAAAGAATGTATTGCTGAAGCAGTTCACTTTTAAGTATGACCAAAGCAATAACGGGAGCAGATATGGATGCAAATGTTGCTGCAATGTGCTCTGGAACTTATGATGTTACACAGGCACTGAATCTTTATGCTGAATTATACTGACTTATGCTAGTTCAACAGATTAAATTATAATAATTATAATAGATTAAATTTACTATTTGATTTATGCATTTTATATTTTCAGTATTTGTCAATATAGTCTATAAGGGTGATCACCTTTAAGCACAAATCCTAGCAACTTATTATGGAAAACAGTTGTATGTATGATTTCAAAGCATCTCAGTCTGAAAGCACTTCACTAAAGAAATACTTTACCAAAATATTACAGTGCAGGCATATTACTTCTATTTAATCTGTTAAGCAACAATAACACTAAGGGCCTTGGTGTGTGGCTTGGCAGACTAGGGTGTTTTGTCTGTAATCAGAAGGTTGCTTGTTCATATCCCATGGGTAGCAGAGTGATTTCACCACTGGCCCATTGAACAAGGCTCAAAACCCCAGTTGCTTAAGGGATTGGTTGACCCTGCTCTCTCAATTGTATGTAGCTTTGGAAAAAAGCCCAATAAATACATATAATTCTCTAACTGCCACAACCAGTATTACCTTGAGATTACATTAGTCTTTTTTGGTTCTGCCAGGTGGATGCCCATGGCAACATCTTGCTGACCAACCTCGGGATCCACAATGAGGTGAGTGGCGCAGAGATGCTGGCGGGCCTGGGGGACCCACGGGCCACCATGTTCTCCTACGACAGCGCCAGCATCCAGTACCGTAAGCCCATGACCAGCCGGGATCCGTATAGCCGACCGGCTGTCGACCAGCCACTGGGCCACAAGAAGAGCAAACTACGCCGCAGGGCGTCCCAGCTGAAGGTCAAGATCCCCGACCTGACGGACGTGAACGCCATAGACAAATGGTCCAGGGTGATCTTCCCCATCACCTTCACTTTCTTCAACCTGGTCTACTGGCTGTACTACGTCCACTAGGGGGCGCCTGCTTTACACTTTATTTATTTTCTCTCTAAAGGCTCTCCTTTTTTTTTCCAGAACTCTAAGGTAAGGTATTCAGCCATTGTTTATTTTTCCATAGCAGTATAATTTTAAGAAGAATATGGAGCTGTGTCCTCCACTTCAGTGTAAATATATTTTAATATATAAAACATAAAAAGGATAGAGACAATAACAGTATTTTATTTTCCCATAACTGTACCTGCACATTGAAAACAGAATCACATGGACCTAGTATTTGAATAAGGCTCAGATGGATACCCAAGTACTTTTTCTGTTCTGATGATAGGGGGTCCAACCTGTTGCAGCAATGGCATCTGACCTCGCAGATTCTGTGCCAAACCAGACTGTGATGACTTGAACATTTGTGAACAAAACACTGTGTTATTTCTCTGTAAAGAGAATATACCCATTTGTATGTGGTAACAGGTTTCCAAGTTCTGGATGTGGCAAGGATGCTCTGTTTAAGAAAGCAATTAGCTCTGACTCACTAACCTTTTGTTTTTGATGAATGTTTTGTTTTACCGATGTCCTGTGACAAAAAACTGCCCTGGCTGAAGAGCAGATTCTATTTTGTCTTCATCAAGGGTTGCTCTCTTTTTCTGTTTGACGCAAGCAGTCATATATTAATTTCCCACTAGTCTTGCATATGCCAGCATTCATTCTTGCATGAAAACACTGAGCTTGTTTGATTGCTCAACCATTTAGCTGCTTAGATTAACCTGAAGCAATGGAAGGCTTCATTGTTTAGTCATCAATTCCATTCTTTCAAAAAATATAGAATTTAGACACATGACTGCTATAAATTGAAATTCATTAATCTAGGATTATGTAAAATGCAACTTTCAGGTAAAAAAAAAAAACAAGTTACACTTTCAAATCATTGACAAATACACAAACAGGGTGTTCTTTGGGAAAACACTGTAGAGATTCTTCAAAAAAAATACTTGCCAGGCGTGATCACACCTTACTTTTTTAATGCAAAATCATGTTTCATCTATTTAATATTTTATGTACTTTAAATATATAAATAATAGTTATGATGAAGAATGAAATTGAAGTGCTGTGGGACAAAATTTAATTTACATGCATTGAGTCAAGGAAAACCTTATTCATTTATTAAGCAGGTGCACTAATCTATAACATATTTTAACAACTACTTTTTTGATTAAACAATTGAGGACTCTACTTTATTAATTATAAGTCATGTACCTAGCACCCCTGAAAGGCATCATTAATTAGACCATTAACTATAAGGTTGTGTAATAACATAAAAAGTGAATACAGGGGATTTTTTTCAGTGACTGAAGACAAATCATGGAGGGAAATTTGAATTTGAAAATGTGATCCAGTACAGCTCGGTGTGGGTGCACACATGCCCATGTAGGCCAAAGTGTAGAATGGAAAATTTTAGATTTCAATATAATAGTAATATGTGCTCTAAGAGTGTAACGTGAGTCTATGGAGTTCAGAACTGAAGAGTAAATTTCCAAAACTCTTTCCAGTTTTTGTTAACGGAAAGTCATACTTCTTCATCATACATTACAGTATTGGGGCCCAAAACTTACTCCGTCCTCATCTAATCAAACGAAGAACTTTTGTTAAATGTCCAAAACTCCACAGAATGGGAGAAGACGGGTGAATAGGCTATGTAGCTATGGTAGGGAGGAATTGTGGGAAGACGGGTGAATAGGCTATGTATCTATGGTAGGGAGGAATTGTGGGAAGACGGGTGAATAGGCTATGTAGCTATGGTAGGGAGGAATTGTGGGAAGACGGGTGAATAGGCTATGTAGCTATGGTAGGGAGGAATTGTGGTTGAAATTACATATCGATTGGGTTCTTGTCTTTTTTTCACTCCCTAACAAAGTTTTTATTTTCTCTTTAAAAACATGCAATGGTGCTCGAGCTTTGCATTGTAATTATAATTATAAGCCATCATCAGTGGAATTTCAGTTCTTTTCTAAGAAATATTATAGGGTTGTGATGATAGGGTAGCTCACAGTGCATTTGGGTGTCAGCTTACTTTTTGTGAGTTGAAGTCCACTGGAAGGGAAAAACAGCAACATTGAATTGGCCAACTACGATCCATTAACTCTGATTCTGTGGAGTAAAATCACTTTGCACTACAAAAAATTGGAATTAATCAGAACTAAATAGGATGTGGGGATACCAGGGTTCATTAGACTGAATACAACAAATTGGGCATGTTTTAATAGGAGAAAATAATAAGCAGTGTGCTCATTTCTCATGGCTGAATATTGTGCCTTTAAAGAAGAAACTAAATATTTTCACAGGGTTAACTTATAACTAGGCCATAGGCTTTAAAAATAATAAACTTGTACTTTTTTAAAATAAGAAATAAACCAACAAAATTGTTGACTTTTGTGATATATATGCTATATGTACTGTATATACACTGTAGTTATGACATTACAGCATTATGATGACAATCTGTAAATACAAAAATATAATCTTGTCTGCTGGTATGTTTTCTTTTCGTAGATTCTATTGTTACTAATGATGTTGTTGCTGTTAGTGTAATTGTTGCTTTTTAAATAGATCAGGGCTGCCCAATTCTGGCAACAGAGTTTGCAGATTTCCCTGCTCTGTTCAGCTCACCTGCTAATTGCCAGGTTTGGTAGTTGTGTTTAAGGAGGAAAATCTACAAACTTATTTGGCAAACCAGGACGGGAACTGGGCAGTGCTGAAGATGACAAAGGTGATTCAAGAGAAAATGATACAGCACTGTATACCTGCCAGTAAAGGCCACTGATCTGATATTAACTTACCTTCCCCTCAAACAATTATTTTGGGCACAAGAACTGACGACTTCAATCAAAGATTTGTAAGGAACCATCGTGTGTTGGGCTGCTGTAAATGTATGTGCATTCACCTTCTTAGTGCATTTGCCTGTACATTTTGAAGTGCAGGTTAGGTTTGTCTGTACATCTTTTGGTCAAAGTTGGGTCATAACAAGGGTCCCAGTATACTGACTAATATCCCTCCAAAAGCAAAAGGGCCAGAATGTGTGTTGACAAAAAGACAAACGTGTCAGATGACATATGGGCATGGGATGGAATTTCAACACGACTTGGAGATCAACTTGGAGATATTGTCACCTCTGCTTGGCAAAAGACATAAAACAGTGGTAAACAATGTACTGTAAAAACACTGTAACTTCTCTTGCAGAAGGTCCTTTGGATCAAATCCCTCTAAGCACTCCTACCTTAAGAACATGGTATTCCCTGGCAGATATCAACTCAGGGATGTTGCGAAATGCTAGCAAAACCAGTGAAAGTGGCAGTGAGCTAGAAACAGTTGATTTGGTTGCAAAGCTTTGGGACTCACCTGCTCTACTGATTTTCCAGTAACTGATGCCATAAAACACAATTTTGTTTAAATCTACTGTAGACAGCTTCTTGTAATCACTTTCAGACCTGAAGTAATGTTGATCATCCTTAGATGATAACAAAATCTGCAAATGTATTCATAATTGATTTTTAAATGAAAAAAAAAATGTTTTTTTTTGGTCCATTGTGAAATATATGTACACTTCACCATGCTGTAAAGTAACATGCTTTTGATATGACATAAACACAAAAAGAAATAAATAAAATGTAGCGCTCTACTGTGAGTTTGCATCGATATCAATAAATACAGTTTAAAGCAGACTGCACCTATTACTGACTACAACTTCTTTGAAAGTCATTTTACCAGTAACACAGTACTGGTGTCAAAATATATATACATAGTATAGCTGTAGATGTGTAAGTATGTAAACTGTAATATACATAATGAATACCTTCCTTGCTTTACTGTCTGTTTATATTGGTACAAAATAACATGTAAAAACCTGTTCAATTTAATTGATTCAAATTAAAGGTTATGTTCAGTAAAAATACACACTTTGTCACATATGTTAGAACTTATAGAATTACTTACAAACTGCACAGTATTGCATGTACTGATATCCCTTAATTTTGTATAGGCCATCCTTTGGAAGGCCGGTAAAAATAATTATATAATCTTTTCCTGGTGTTTCCTCCAAGCATGACAAATATTTTCCCTTATTCAAGGAGTTTTTTACCTCTGTATTTAGAAGATAATTCTGAAAAACAGAAGCTTAGATTAACTACATATTTTCGTATGAATTTTTTGCATCATTGTAAACAAATTATTTTTATTTCTATGAATCTATTAATATATTTAATTTTACACAATAACCTGTGGGGGCACAGTGATGCAATGGTTCGCATTGTTTTTGCCATGGCCCCATGTGTGCATGTTCTCCATCTGGGTTCTTTGGATTCCTCCACAGTCCAAAACACGCTTAGGTGAATTGGAGTCACCATAATGTGTGCACACAGAAGTGCACCCTGAAATGATTTGGTGCCCCATCCTGGGTTATTTCCTGCCTTGCACCCATAGCTTCCACTTGTGACCCTGCATAGCACAAACAGGTATAAAAACTGGATAAATTTCCTTATTTTTACTTGTGAAACTACTGTACTGAGTAAAATATTTGTGCCGTGGTCATGAAGTGCAAAGCACAATATATTAAAGAAATGCAAAAATCAAAACTGCAAGAACCCACAAAAAAGATTTAGAAAAAAAAAGAAAAACAATAAGACATGAAAGATGTTTTCACATTTTTTTTTTGTATTCTCAGTGTTTCGTGTTGTCTTTATTTTATGTTTTCTTAATTAGTTTGTGTTTTCAGATATTTTTGCATTTACTTAATGTGTTTTGTACTTCTGAGATGTGCTCCATGCCACAGAGAGCAGAGTTATTTATGTATTTGTCCGTTTCATTACTTGGTATGTCCTTTTTTTAATTTTATTAAAACATATATAAATATGTTTCCTAACATCAGTGAAAAGATAGATGCAAAAATAAAATGTCCACTACAATGGACATAAATGAATGGGTGGGGTCTCAGGAGGATATTCATAGAAGCATTCTGTTGAAAACGGCTCAGTCGCCTAGGCTAAGCTTGGACAGTACACGTTATAATCATCTATCTCTTTTTATCATTCATCTGACTTACATCCCATGTACTGAGTTCATAAGGCCTTCCAAAGTTCCAGAACACAAAGTTTCAGTGTAGTTTTTCCTGTTTTGTTAACAAAACAGACTGTGCTAATGCATTCTCCACTGATGTCTTCACATCTAAAGCACCACTGTGCCAGTGAGCCATCAGTGACTGGGCTTAAAGTCATGGGAAGCACTGAAGTTAGGTCAAATGCAGGAGCTTCAGCTCCTGGTGGAAAGTGGCATCGTCAAAAATGGTGCCAAAAAGCCTGGTTTGAAATATGATTCTGCAGTAGTGTTCATTTAAGCTAACAAGGAATTACTGTTCTAGGTTGGAGGCAGGACAGCCGTTTGCACTGTAGCCTCACACTCTCAGAGTTATAGGTTTGCTTCTCAGCTGTCTATGTTCTCCTTGGATTTGTGTGTATTTATGTATATGCTGGTATGATCAGGCATCCCATCCAAGAACGCTCTGTGCTACCTGGGATGGGCAGCCAGCTCACTGTGACCCTGCGTTGATTAAGCAGCTATAGAACATAGATGTTCTGTAGTCAAGTAAATCACCTGTCATATAATGCAGAACAAAGCCAAAAAAATGGAAATCAAAACAGGATATAAATGCCCCAAAATTGATATCTCATAATCCCTTGTCTATGTATACCTATCTTGTCAGCTTAATATTTGCTATTTTATAGTTGTTGCTTGAAATGTCAAATTTGCAGCAGGTGGAACTGTGTACCATGTTAGAAGGGAGACAATTGCCAAACCCATTACCTCAGCTCTGTGAAATTTTAGATTTTTTTTTTTTTTTGCGAATTACATAGGTCAGTGCGTATTTCATTCATGAAAGGACATTATTTGCAGTGTCACAAAAAATTTGAACTATATTTTTATTTTGCATTTGTTTACATTTTGACAGCTTTAATTAATGAAGTCTGTATTTCCTTTGTGATCATTAGATTCTTGTTTATGGAAGGATTGATAGTTTTCTGATTTAGTAAGTCATTTGCCAGGTATCCAAGAGGGATTGCTTACTCCCCATACTGGCAAAGGTCTCAGTGGCAACAATGAGCTTAGATAAGCACTCAGATGCATGAAAACAGCCAGCTTTTCTAAATGCGTTGACACATTTTAACGGCAATGCATATAAGCATTAGGCTGTTCATAAGAGAACTACATAGCAGCTGGGAAAGAACAGAAAGTCATTAAGCAGTGAAAGCATTTAGATGTGATTTTGATGTTTTGTGTTTATTTAGATCAAGCTCTTCTGGTCTCAAGCAGTTTTTAAACCAAATTATAGTGATAAAAGGCATTTATCTTATTTTAGAAGCTTACTAATAACGTAAATCAGGAAGATGCATAATGCAGAAACATTATCCTCTTTGCATTTACTTTGATGGTGTTATAAACCTTTGTGTTTTACAAGAGAAGGTACTAGATATACTTTTACATTGCAAGTATCTCCAAAGTCTGGAGCTACAAAGCCCCAAGATGATGGTGTTGTTGTGTTACATTTGCGGTGTTGATTAACTGAAAGCTGACAAAATGAGATGAAAATGCCTCATCATGGTGTTATGTGATTGGTGTCATTGGGTTTTCACAGATATGGTTTATAGTTAAGATTGTGGCACAATCTGTAAGGGAAGAGAATGTGAAGAATAGAAGTGTAGAGCAGATAGGTATAGAGCAATACTTTTCAGCCTATAAACATTACTATTGCTTTGCAGATAAATTACTCTCAGCTCAATTTTGATGTTCCCTGATTCCTGAACAAAGAAGTTTTTAATTCAGATTTGATCTCTTAAAAAAAAAGTTGATTCCCCATAAAAACTAATTTTCCAGACACAGAAACGCATATGAATCACCTTCGAAACTTAGTAGATTTTATGAAAAATGATATTAGGATTATACAGTAAACACAGCTCTGGAAAAATCTGAATTTTTTGTTTCTCAGTTTGCACAATATAGCAATAACAATCATTTTGGAACTTGAATAAGAACATTTTGTTAAAGTACAACAACTATGGTCTTTTTGTCCTTTGTGATTGCTTTAGCATCATTTGCAGTGTTAGTAGCATTATTGTTTGCAATGTTTCTCAGCTTCTTAGCTTAGGTTGTCTACAAGTTTGGTGCTAAAATCTACAATGAACCACAATTTCATCAGAGCTGGATTCTTTACAGGTGAATTAAATCAGTCAATAAGTGTGTATGTTTGACTCTGATACAATAGGTGGCAATATGGCTCCTCCTTTCAGCTTGTTAGTATTGGGCTTTTTCCAGCTGACCGGTTACGGGAGGTAATCGAGATGTAAAAAATAATAAAATCTATAATAATGGTTGGGTGACACAAGTTTTAATTGTGATCTGGTTGGAAGAACAGATACAAGAAGATCAGGATAGCATAACAAGAAATAAAGTAGAGTGGTACCTCAGTTCTCAAACTCATTAGAACTCGAATTTCTTAAAAGGCGAACCAACCAGTTCAAAAAATATTTACCTAGAGCTCGATCGAATCTCAGAAGTCAAACTGTAAACAATGACCTACGATAACTTGTACACGCAGGGAAATGAGTCACGCGGCACGTCTCTCAGCGAAAACAAAGGGTAGCGCTTCAGTCTAAGCTTCGCATTCGCTGTGACAGCATCTTACACGTTTACAGTAGCTGAATACATATATTTAGACAGTAAAAATACATTTAGACAATGATAGTAACAGTATTAATATATAATAAAATACATTTAAAAATAAATTTCTTAAGTATTTTAATATTAATAATAAACCATTAATACATTTCACTATAATAATATTGTTGTGCCGAGCGGGGACAGAATGGAGACAAAGGCGCATACATCAGGTTATCAGGGAATACGGGGTTTAATTACAGGTAAGGCAGGCAAAAAGTGCACATGGAAGAAGCGGACGATCGGGGCAGGACACGTTTTTTCTAACTTTACACGTTGCATGGATACATGTGTTTTCTTACTTTACAAATTACTGTTTTGATAAGTGTGCTTATATGTGTTTAGTATAGTTTTGTGTTTAAATGCTAAAAAAAAAGATGTGTATAATTTTTTGGGGGCGGGAACCAATTAATTGGCTTTTCATTATTTCTTATGGGGAAAATTTGATCAGAGCTTGAACTTTTTAGGATTCGATCCGGAGTTCTGAGGTACCACTGTATATAATATGCTATGACAGGACAGTATTGGAAATTTTTCTAATATTACAGTGTGATTTTGTTGCATTAAATATTGGTGCCTCTCCTGGAGCTGACACCATATTGTGGTGGAGGAGTTTGCCTGTTATCCCAGGAGCTATGTTGCCCGGGGCTTTATGCCCTTAGTAGGGTCACGCAAGGAAAACAGGTCCTGGGTGAGGAACCAGACAAAGTGCGGCTCATCAGACCCCTTTTGATGAGTAAAAACATGGATTCACGTTTTTCCTCGGCCGGACGTGGGTAACTGGGGCCCGCCCCTGGAGGCAGGCCTGGGGGTGGGGCTTGATGGCGAGCGCCTGGTGGCCAGGCCTGCACCCATGGGGCCTGGTCGGGCACAGCCCAGAGAAGGCACGTGGGTCCCCCCTCCAATGGGCTCACCACCTGTAAGAGGGGCCAAAGGGGTTGGGCAGTGGCCAAAGGGCGGTCCGATCCTCGGCTGCAGAAGCTAGCTCTAGGGCACAGGTGCCAGACTCCAGACTGCAGTTTTACACCTCTGCTCTAGGGACACGGAATGTCACCTCTCTGGTGGGGAAGGAGCCCGAGCTGGTGCACGAGGTTGTGAGGTTCCGATTAGAAATAGTCGGGCTCACCTCAACGCAGGGCTTGGGCTCTGGAACCAGTCTCCTCGAGGGGGGTTGCACCCTCTTCCACTCTGGAGTTGCTTGTGGGGAGAGGCATCGAGCGGGGGTGGGCATACTTATTACCCCTGGCTGGGTGCCTGTACATTGGGGATTACCACGGTGGAAGAGAGGGTAGCCTCCCTTTGCCTTCGGGTGGGGGGACGGGTCCTGACTGTTGATTGCGCCTATGTACCAAATAGGAGTTCAGAATACCCAACACTAGGGTTGGGTCGATAGACGATGCCATGGTCCATCGCCGATGGCCGATAGACATCACGATGCTGAGCCGGCATCG